>JBBPOD010000567.1:0-17033 GCA_038091255.1 Tylopilus intermedius | reverse complement strand
CAAATCGCACCTGTCATCCAGTACGATCATCCAATTTCATCCATGGCAGTCTCAAACATGGACGACCTTATCGTCTGGAAACAACTCAATCACCGTCACGATAACCTGTGTCACTGCTCTCCAAGCCGACCCCATTCCCTTTCTCCGCAAAACTGTCCGGAGACTTCGCGACGAACTCGCCGACTCTCAGCGCACGGCCGAGCCAGCAAAAGGATAGCCTTTGTGATCACCTGGAGCGGTAACCCATAAGATCATCCCAGGTCTGCTCATTCACTCCTTTGGCTCTCCCTCCTCTCACCACGTTTTGTTATCCAGACGGACCAGGAACCAACCACGACGAAAACGACATCGTCTCCGACTCCCCGACGCCCAGAGTACAGTCATCCAGGAGGAAGATAGTTTCGACGAATGTCTCAACTCTCTGCGGGCACGGGACAAGTACTCCAGTGCGTCCGTCAAACCTCGTTAGTTGAACTTCACTCACAAACTTGCAGGCAAAAGAATCGCGTCTCTCGAACAAACCATTCGAGATGGGCGACATTGCAAGGGATGCCAAGAGACATGACGAGGTCATAGGACACTATTCAACCGCACTCAAACTCGATCCGACGAACATCTCCTCAAGAAAAGTAATGAGGTTCGTTTTTCATTCAAGATTTCAAGAGGATGCAATGACCCATGATCTCAGGTCATCGAGCTCGACCCTTCGTCTCACAAGGGGTATGAAGAGAAGCATCCCGCGTTGCACGGCATGACGCATTACAGCGAGGCATACGAGGTATTCAGGACGATGCTTTCAAAGCTCGAACAATCACCCCATCCACCCCTTCGGGGTAAGTCTTTCCAAACGTCGCACTGACTGATACATAATATTGATCAACTTTAAACAGAACAGAACTTCGTCACGAATCCCTTATGCCCGGGCGTTCCCCTTAATCTAAACATACCTTTGCCCTCGCATGGTCTATCACCGTGACTGATATCGGTGCTGCCTACTAGTACAATCGGCAGCGGGAACCAATGTACCGTAATCACTTTATCCAGCGCCTGAACTTCGTCATTGAAACCGGCCGACATAGGTACATCTATACAAGGTTTCGCCCTCTTCGGAGTAGCCAGACGATGACTCTGGCGCTCTATATATTATTTTTTCGTCGTACTTTGTCCCGTCACATGACTCAATGACCCTGCTTATGTCAAGTGCCCCGTTCCTAACAGCGTATTCTCTCTCTCGTATATGCAGGCGAGAATACCCATGTGCGCTGTTCGCTCGTCGTGTCGATACTCAGTTTGCGGATGACGAGTTCAAATTGAGAAGTTCGCCTACTGGCACCACGCAAAGTAGACGAGCGGTTGTCTCAAAACCCGACGTTCCGTTTTAAGGAACTCATTGGTGCCGTGACAAGCGCATCGAGTCATGCCCGTCAACGATTAGTTCATAATAAGTCCAAATTTGTAAATACTAAAATCATAATTCCCGATACGATAAGTAGCATGACGATATCAACGGCCGTCGCACGCCCCGTTGATAATATGGCAATGACGACGAGGAACCCGCACACGGACACGGCCTGCAACACGCCCCACGCAACCTCCCCCTATCTCTTCACGATGCAACCGCCTTCCCGCACCTGCTTCCTTTTCCCGCCCTCGTTTCCTGTCCTTGTCCCGCTCGCGAATTGTGAGACCCTGAGCACCCTTACGGCTCCCTCGTGATTCGCTCTCAAGCAAACCATGGGTATTGAGCTGCCTCATCGTCTTCGTGCTGGTACACTGCTCCTGCACCTTCTTTGGTGCCAGCATGATCCTCGATCGCATATTCATGTGCGTCTGAGCACCGGAAGGACCAGCTCCTCCTGGTTGGCGACCAGAAAATAAGCTATGAGAACGGAAGATCGAAAATGCGATAGCTCGGGAGTGCTTGTGGATGACGCTATGGGGTCCCGCAGTGGTGTTCCCCAGGAAAGGATCTGGAATGTGGCGAACATGGATTCGCTGCTGTGTGCCTTTAGCAGCATCCGTAGTTTGTGCTGTTCGAGCGGATTGGATGAAGGGATTAATAGTGGAATCGTAGGACAGGCATCGTGCAGACGTACGTTTAAATACAATCTTGTCAACCTTGAAACGGCCAACATGCCCACAACGCCACATCTCTTGTACTCGGGGACCTGTCTCTCTCCCTGATCTGTCGTTTCGATGGTGGTGTGCTTGTTGCCTTCGGCGCGAGGAACTGCTGGAGGCGTCTGCTCTTTCTCGCTGAAATGTCCAAAGGCGGTGTTGAGCAGGAAAGCTTTCGTCCGCTCTCTCGATGTGCCTCATAAAGGAGTCCTCGATCGGTAGCGTAATCGTGCTCCCCGGCGCCCGGAAGTAGTATGGAGAGGATATGCGATAGCCCCCAGGGTGCTGCTGTACGAATGAGAGACCAGAACCGGAGTGGCCAGATCGCACACTGCCATCGGAGCGCTTTGAAAGAATATATCCGAGATCGAAACTCTCCAGGACCGTCGGTTGCTGCTGCAGCTCTTGTTCTTGTTGCTGTTGTTGCTGTTGTTGTTGATGTTGCTGCTGCTGCTTTACCTGCGCCTGCGCCTCTAGTGAGAGCCAGTCTGCGCGAGAATTGGGTTCGGATTTCGGGAGGATGACTCCAGGATCTTCTCCGCTCTGAGATGAACGGTAGGTACTGGCGTCGTCCCAGCTTCGACTGGGACGACGGACGGTGAGTATGCTACCCTCCCGGCTGCGAATGCTGAAGGCATCACCGACTGGAACAGTGCCGGGAATTGCCATGGGTAAGCTGCCTCGCCTTCCATCGGGGACGAAGGAACGAATGGAGGGAGCGTGAGGGTCGACAAGGTCGGCGTCTTCGTCGATGTCAGCCAGATCGTATCTGGCAAAGGTGACTGGAGACGAATGGCCGTCGTCGTCGTAATAGTCATCGATTTCGAGTTCATCGTCACTGCTGAATTGCTCTGTTGTGCGCATGCTGGCACGAGAGCTAGAGCGAGAAGCGATGGACACGGAGGAAGATGACGGAGCTGCCCCATCCTGAGACAATGCTGCGGTAGCCCCGTGCGTATGGGAAGCGCGGCCACGACCAAAGGTGTGGAGGGAGGCGTTGTCAGACATGAGACTGGCACGCTGAGGGCTGAAAAAGGCAGCGGTGATCGGATCTGAGGATGAGGAGGGATCTTCGCTTCTCTCGCTGTCCGACCCAGAAACGGCGGGGGATCTAGAGCCAGGAGGACTGGTGGCAACGGCGTAAGAGTCCCTCATGTACGACTGGCGACGTGACTGGGAAGAAGCGTGATGAGAAGAAGCCGGGCGTCCCTCACCCGGTGAGTGCGAGGGATGACTGCTGACGAGACTGAGGGGCGAGGACGCAGAATGGGACGTGACGGAAGGACGGGGAGTACGGTCAGGGCTCAAGCGTGGATGTGAGAGCGGGCTGATGGACTCGGAAGTGTCTGAGACTGCGTCGTGAGGAGAAAGGGAGAGACGTTGTGCGCCGAAAGTGTAGCTGGCGAGATCAGAATACATGGCAGCATGTCTGGAAGAAGGAGATGAGATTCGGAAGAGGGGGAGGAGGAGAACATACAAGTCTTGTTCTGCGCCGAGTTGGTCAGAGAGTTGGCGCGGGTCGACGATGCGCTGGCCGATGTTGCTGGACATGGCGATAAACGTATGAACAAGAGAGAAAAGAAAAAGAAAAGAAAATTAAAAAAAGAAACGAATGAAACAGAGCTTTGAAACGGAACGATCAGACACAGGTACCTTCTCTTTTTATTTTATTTTATTATTTTTCCAATCGCGAGAATCTCCCACGTGGTTATTATCGCGTGGCATCATCCGAGGGCACGCGGCAGCCACGTGTTTCCACGTGTTCCCCGCAATGGCACTCAGACTACGCCTGCGCACGCTTCTCTCGATCCATCGATGCGATCAATCCCCCACTAGCTTGCAGACCCACGGCGGAGCCATTTTCGCCGCAACGTTAACGTGCCTCCCCTTCGGAAATTAATTAAGCGTGCGCGACGCGTGTACTATGTAGTGACTGTTGCCAAGATCCCCTTAACCATCGAGTGGCTAAACGTAGTTCCTTGCAGGGCTGAAACGTACGTGGGCGATGCAGCCGTGTTGCTTAAACCATTCACTCGTGTTCCATAATGCACCTCGTAATGTGACTGTACAGCATTTCATTGAACCAATCGTAGCTCGACGGCCTGATGGCGTAGTTGGTTATCGCATCTGTCTAACACACAGAAGGTCTCCTGTTCGAGCCAGGGTCAGGTCATTCCTTTTTCCTCTCACCATCAATGACGAGCTACGTCTACGTGCTACCAACCACCGGCTCCATCTCTTTCTCTGACTTTGCCATCGACACCACAGAGGGACATGTATACACTTCGCGCATCGCCGACGCGACCCAAGCAAGAGCCAATATGAGGGGCGTGCTCAAAGAGTCAAGGCGGACCGAGAGCAAGGACAAAGATTATCTACGGATCATGAAGGTGTGTTCCATTGTCGCCCTCCCACCACACCCCCGCGCACATGGACAGCCCTATAGGTCCTCGATGACTACATCCCACACCTGCGCGGGATCATCTCATGCGTCCACTCTGACGAGCTACAGCTCAGATGCGAACCTGGCAAGTCCTTTCTACAAACAATGGCACTCCATTGACATACGATCTTACTGACCAGTGTTCTCTTGGCGGACGACGCTCTCTGCCACCTTGTTCAACACCTCTCCGCGGCTCCAAGTGCCGTCCCTGCAGGCCGACCTTGCAAACACCCTTCTCACCTACGCCATGGCCCTCTCAAACTTATCCCACTCCGTGATCACCTCGCTCGGCGCGTACGAATATGAACGCGCAATAACCGAGAAAGTGAGAAAGGAGAAAGACGAGAGACTCAATTTTGGAGTGACACTCCTCTGTAAAGCGAGCGGCGTGTTCTCGACCATCAGCGACACTGTCTTGGACGATCTGGACAATGTCGGGAGTGGTAACGCAGGGGGCTGGGTGAAACCGCCAGATCTATGGAAGGAGGTCAACGCGGCGTTGGCAAAGTCGGTCTGTCTACACGTTTCTGATGACCAAGTGCTGACGACCTCGTGTATGACAGGATGGCACTCGCAGATGCGCAATCGCTTGCCATTCGAAAACTCCTCTCCAAGGCCGCATTTGATAGCACGATCGCCCCAGGTCCGCCTCTTCCCAAGTCACACCCCTCTACTGCGCTCCTGGCAAAGCTTCATCTCGACTGTGCAGCGCTCTATTCGTCTGCACGTACATTAGCCATGGCGCCGTCGAAATCCAGCCTTTCATCGGGACTAAAAGCTAGTTTTGGCTCCATGTCCAAGTCTCACGGCCACACGAGTGGAATTTCAGGAGAGGTATCCGCAGACTTATTAAAATATCTTGAGAGGGAAAGTAAGTTCCACACTGCGATCGCACACAAGTGGTTGGGGGTGGATGCCGGCGAGACCTCACTGCCCGGTAAAGGAGGGGAAGCAGTAGGGTTTCTTAAATGGGCTCTACAAGAACTTGAGGATATGAGCACCTCACGACTTCCGAAGGGGTTGCTCGGACGAGATGCGGCCAAGGACCAAGATCAAGACGGTAAGCGACAAGATAGAAAGGCGAGGATGGAGTCGGAATCAAAGTCCGTGAAAGTTTTCCTGGAACATTACCGAAAGATCAATGACTCGGTGGGCCATGTTCTTTGACACTTGACACGGTTTATTTTTACTCATATTCCCCCGATATCTCGCGCTGGCTTACTGGCCGTTTACGCCTGAACGCCCATCCATGTAGCTAACATTCGACTCGGTGCCAAAACCATCCGAGCTGCAAGCACTGATACCCGAGGGAAGGACGGCAGTAGCAGCCAGACCATACGTACTTCCCGACCCGGCATTCGGACCTGGATCGAAGGGGTACGAGATGCACGCGCGGAGGCGCAATACGCCCCAAGAGCCTGAGGACCTGATATTAGGAATAGAGACGTTGCGGATTGATGGTCAAGCGAACGACAGTAGACACGGGGCATTGGGTGTTGACGATGATAGCAGCGACGACGACAACACGCAAGGGGCATCCACCGCGGCGCGTACATATGTTGGAGCTGGGTCATATTTCTAGTTGTAGGTCGCGGTCAGATGTCATTTAGTACAAGAGCAACGAATCAAGTTTGCCGCTCCACGGGCTACTCGTACGGAGGGAGTCCCCATTCCTCGGGCTTGAATTCCTCCATGGACCGCAGCGTTTGGTCTGGTATATGCCTTCCCGAGTATTCCATAGCCAATAAGTTGGGGTCAGGAACCCACACCACTAGATCTTGCATCAGCACCGCATCTCGCCCAGAAGAAAACAAGAGCACACCGGACATTCCAGCTCGCTTCCCAGCTTCGACCCCAGGAATCGCATCCTCAAAAACGAGCCCCTTGCGCCTCTCCAAAATATGTTCCGAAGCCACATTCTCTTCCCCGTCCCCCACGTCCCTCCCCAGCTTCTCTCGCGCTGCGTAGAGGAATGTGTACGGCTCCGGCTTACCGGTGGTTTTGCCCGAGACATCGTCCCCGCAAACGACCTTCTCCGTCGCCCCCTCCGCCTCACACCCGAAATGCCCAAAGATCTCCTGGTGGAGATGGGCCGACTTGAGTAAGAAATTGCGCCGCTTCGACGAGGTCGCGACCGCGATCGGGATCTTGTGCCTGGCAAGGTGGGCGATGAGTTTCGGGACGCCGGGGAGAGGGCGGACGGTCGGCCATAGACAATCTTGGCCGATAGTGCGCTGCGCGATGTACTCGTCTGCAGTGAGGGCGATGCCTGGGAAGAAGGAGAGGAGATGGGCAGTGGCTTCGCGTTCGACTTGAGGGGGGTGAGTATCAGATTGAGACGCGATGTGGAGAAAGGACGGACGTTTGCCCATGAGCCCTGCTTTGATCTCCCAGGTCATTTGGACGCCGTGCGGTGCGAGGATATCGTCTACATATCTGCGCGATCAGTCGTGCGCGGATGCTAGGACATGGCGCGCTGTGTGTACGGACTGGTCACCTGGGTATACACCGATTCGGTGTCAATCAGTAATCCTGTAAGAATGGAGGACGGTTGGGCGAGTTGAAAAAGGCGGTGTGATTTATGCGTACCGTCCATGTCGAAAATCACATATTCTATTCGAGAGCGTACCGACGTCGCCATCTGTGTCGATTGGATGGTGTGTGCCCGGGCCACCTAGTAGTACTAAGTAGTAGGGCACTGCCACTGGCACTCGCTAAACAAGTTGACCTCATTCCGATGCGTCACCAGACCCAGTGTCCTCGGGTCCGAACTGTCAACCGGGTCGACGTACCGCCGCGGCGCCGTCTAGCGCGCCATCGTGATGGTCATCAAGATTCAAGACGAAGTATGGAGTTATCCCGGCCGACGCACTGACCCAGACTCACACCTCTCATAGGATAGTCACCGGACCGTGACTACATTCATCCAGTACCCACAAATCATCTAAATTTCCCAATGCGAGCGGGCCGGCCAGATGACCCGAGAGTCTCCACCTCTGATCACCAGACGGCTTGCCGTCATCCTGTTCGCCTCCCGTCAGCCTCCATATTCTCCCTTCGCCAAGAGTCCGCTAGTCCACCTGGTCTGAAACATTTTCAATGATGATCTAATTCCACGAAGTTTGCGTGGTACCGTATGATCAGCTGATTCTATCTGCTCTCTAGGCCCTTATTTAACAGCCATGATGCTGGCAGGGCTTTCCCTGCTCTCCCGGTCGGATCCCCTTGCCATTTGACGAGAAGGATGTTGTCGCCTTTTCTGTTCATCGCTCTTTTGGGAGCGACTTGGGCATTTGCGTCGAAACCTCGCGTTGATCGCAACCTCCACTTTACAAGAGCGACAGACGGATTACAGAGCAACGTGGGTCGTGCTGGCGTGCTTGTCTTAGCGAAAGTCGGTTCACTGGCATTCCGACGTTTTCTAGGTCACATGGGATGAATACTCTATCATGATCAACGGGGAACGTATGTTCCTCTTCAGCGGAGAGATGCATCCCTACAGGTATACCATCTTTTGTCTTCACGTCATGTCCTCCACACTGAGATTCTCCTAGGATGCCATCGCAATCGCTTTACTTGGATATATTCCAGAAAATAAAGTCCATGGGGTTTAACACGGTCTCGTTCTATGTGTTCTGGGGTATCGTAGAGCCGAAGCGAGGCGAAATATCTTTCGAGGGCTTCAGAGATCTGCAGCCTTGGTTTGATGCTGCCAAACAAGCCGGCATCTACCTCGTGGCTAGGCCTGGTGAGCGTCGCTATGGAACCGACACTGTCATGGTGTAACATCTGATTTCTCTCTGAATACAAGGCCCATACATCAACGCGGAAACCACGGCTGGCGGCTTCCCGGGCTGGGGCACGTACACACCAGGCTTATGGAGGACCTCTAACACGACTTACTTTGAGGCATGGCAAAACTACGTTTCGACCGTTGGAAGTATCCTTGCTAAGAACCAAATCTCGAACGGCGGGCCTGTTATCCTTGTTCAGGTATTCCTTCCGCCTCCTTTATACCTGCGAACGAACACCGAGTTGATATCGTCTGGGCAGTCTGAGAACGAATACACCGGTTTCGCCCCTCCTCATTCAGAGGATTTCGTATATGAAGCTGAACTGCTGACTGCATGGGTAAGTGTGGATTCGCCGTCGTGGTCTTTCGCGTAGCTTAGGTGCATTGCATTCTAGCGGAATGCTGGGATCAAAGTACCCATCACGTTCAACGATGCATCTACTTCTGGCCATTATTTAAGCGTCAACATTTGGGGTAGGTCGTTTTCAAAGTCATGGTTCTTGACCTCATTTCCGTTTCGTCTAGGTTATGACTCCTATCCAAACGGCTTTGACTGTTCACAACCATACACCTGGGCTTCAAATGCTGTCCCTGAGTGAGTTGTTCCATGCGTGTTCGCCTAATCGCCTAATCTCCTTAACCTTCGCAGATATTTTTGGAGTGCACACATGAAGTACAACCCGACGGAACCTAACAATGTATACGAGTTTCAAGGTGGTGCTTTCGATGGATGGTACGTTATGACAACGTCGTTCTTCAACGTGCACCACCCTCACTTGCTATCTCAGGGGTGGCTCTGGATATCAAGATTGTGCGATTCTTACTGGGCCTGACTTCGAGCGAGGCAAGTGGTTTTACCGAGTTGTATGTTCAATTCGCTCAGAGGGGCTTGCTACAGTCTTCTACAAGAACGAGTTATCCATGTCGACCACGTATCTTAACCTGTATATGATCTATGGTGGAACAAATTGGGGCGGTATTGCCCACCCGGGGGTCTATACATCCTATGACTACGTGCGTATTCTTGAGTCGACCTCCCAATACTTCACTCCTTATCCTCCTCTCAGGGTTCCGCAATCGCTGAAGACCGGACACTCCGTGAAAAATACTACGAGCTCAAGCTACAAGCCAGCTTTCTTCGCGTCAGCCCGGCCTATCTCACAACGCGTCCGATAAATTTGAATGCCAATCAAGGCGCATTCACAGGTAATCCAGCCCTAGTGACAACTCAGGTATTAGATGTCGTTGGCAACATGACCGGATTTTATGTTGTCAGGTAAGCATGTTGCCGATCGATTTCTCACTCGTGGTGGGTTATGTACTCATTCCTACTGATCAAAGGCAAAGTTCCTCGTCCTCTAACGCGGTGGAGATGTATACCCTAACACTACCGACGAGCAGTGGGGATTTAACGGTCCCCCTGTTGGGAGGACAGCTTACCCTCGATGGCAAAGATTCCAAGGTTCACGTTGTCGATTACGTTGCCGGGTCCACCCACTTGCTATACTCTACTGGAGAAATCATGACTTGGTCTGTAGTTCCCTTTCTGAGTCTTCAATTAGTTCTAACTGACATCGACCATATGTTTAGGGCGACCATTGATGGTCGCGATATTATCATTGTCTACGGAAATGCTGGCGAACTTCACGAAACGACATTCAAGTTCAGCTCCACCATCCCTAGTGCCAATGTCGTTTCGGGGACGCAACTCCTCAGGACCATGACGATCAATTCCACAAACCTCGTTATTCAGTACACGACATCGGGCCAAACGGTCGTGGAAGTCGGGTCCAATATTTTGCTGTACATCCTAGGTGAGGGTTTCCGTTGCTGAGAGTTGACTTGATTTGACTGTGGCTAGACCGCGCGAACGCGTATGACTTTTGGGTGATGTACCCGCCGTCCACTGGTTCCTTTGCCAACTACAGTACCACGAACCCAATCCTCATAAAAGGCGGTTACTTCATCCGTACTGTCCAGATTTCTGGCAGCACGCTCGAAGTCACGGGTGATCTGAACAGCACGGCATCGTTTGAGATTATTGCTCCTGCAGCATCCTCGAAGCAGGTGACCTTCAACGGCGAAACCCTGGCGTTATCAACTACCAAGTACGGCACGTTGACTTCGTCAAAGAGCGCGTCGTTGCCTTCCGTCCAGCTTCCAGACCTCGAAAGCTTGACATGGGTGAGCACTCATTTGTCCCTTTTGATTTTCGACTCATGAGGGTCAAAGAAAACGGCCAATTCACTCCCTGAAATCCAACCCGTGTATGACGACGCGCTATGGACAACTGCTGACCATAATACCACCGTAAACCCGACTCAGCCCAACACGCCTGTTGTCCTGTACGCTGGTGACTATGGGTATCACACCGGCAACATCCTCTGGCGGGCACACTTTATGTCTACTGGCTCCGAAACTGGGTTCATGCTCAATGTACAAGGAGGCGCCGCGTTCGGCTACTCTGTATGGCTTGATCAGACGTTCTTGGGCTCTTGGGTTGGAGATGCTGTTCACGCCAACTATGAGGGCACGTTCAACTTCCCCGGCACCGGAGGGCTCATACGCGGTGGAAAACACGTCCTCACGATCCTGCAGGATCACATGGGCTATGAAGAGGACTGGACAGCCGCGAGCGACGGCTTCAAAGCTCCGAGGGGAATCTTGAGCTATGCGTTTATCGGCGGTTCAGGTACGAATGTCAGCGTCTGGAAAGTCGCGGGGAACTTGGGAGGAGAGAACGTAAGTCCTCTTGTTCTCTGCTGTTCTGCTCGGTTAGCACTCAGTACCTCAATTTCTCCCGTGTCGTCCGGTAGTATGTCGACATCACGCGTGGACCGCTCAACGAGGGCGGATTGTACGGCGAACGCATGGGTAATTGCGGCTTCCTTGTGAGATTGTCTTGTTACTGACGGGTTGAAGGATGGCATCTCCCTGGATTCCCGGATGAGAACTGGCAGCAAGGTTCGCCAACCACCGGAATTTCCCGAGCTGGTGTTAGCTTCTACAGGTGAGATTAAAGTCGTAGATGTGACTATACAGTACCATGAAGCGGACGGATGGCCCGCAGGACGACATTCACGCTCAATATCCCCGCTGGTGTCGATTACCCGATGGCACTTGTCGTTTCAAACATCACGACGAATCCTTATTTCCGCTCTCAGGTGATTAGATCCTGCCTGCATGTTGCCATTTGTTGAGCGCCTTCTCCTATCGTACCACAGTTCTACGTCAACGGCTACCAGTTCGGAAAGTACGGTAAGCGCCACCTCTATCCCCTTATTACGATCAGCCCTGACACGCACGTAGTGAACAGCATCGGTCCTCAGATTTCTTTCCCAGTCCGTACGTGCCTGGCTGCTTTTCAAACTTTTGATTGACTCATGTCGCGCGACCCAGCCCAAGGTATTCTAAATTACAACGGCCCTAATACGCTCGCTGTGTCGCTCTGGGCGCAGGGTTCGGAAGGCGCGAAACTCAATTCGCTTGCACTCGGGACGACGGCGAGGGTAGAGAGCAGTATGGCGTCGGTCGTGAACCAGCCCGTGCCCGCTTGGGCGCCGAGATCCGCGACATGAGACGAGGGCGCAGCAGTAGTAATAAGATGCGCTGTCAGTTTGAAAGTCGAGTGGGCGATGACTCGGAAGTAAATATTTTGGACAGATGTCTCCTCGGCTGCCACGGCGCTGCCTCAAGTTGTAGTATCGTTTCATTTACTTACGTATGCACACGTATCAGGGCGATTCTCCCGGACTCGCCAACATTCTGTGAGTCCAAGCACGCTGAGCGCGATCTTTTCCTGAATCCGGGTGGGGGGTCAGTCGGCTGTCAACAAGTTCAACATTTATCCAGCTGTATGCGCCGGCCCTACGACGTCAGAAACCTAGTACCATTACATCCAAAATCGTTCTCCCCAGACTATCCTTGGCGATCAACTCGCGTCGTTTGTGTTCTGCCAACAAGCAAGACAACACGATCATGTCTCTCATCTCAACTGCCTCGGGTTGGATGACGAGATGGGCAGCGCCCCCTGGAGCCGTTCGGCCCCTTGAGAACCATGCGAGATGATTACCTGATCGACCGGACTCGCACAACTGTGCAAGCAAAAAGTTATGTCAGCCGCACGGTTACCGTGTACTAGGACGCGACGCACCACGAGCTGTTGCGCCAGGTTTTCTCGCCATTTAAACCGTCGGCCGCACGCGCGAAAAGAAAGAGGGCTGTTCCACGCCTCGGATTTGAACCGCTGCAACGTCGATCCGCCACGGATACTACTCACAAACTGCCTACAAGAGGTGCTCTGAGCCAATTTGTGAGTTTCATCGGGCGTAAGCCGGGGAACGTAATCTGGTCTGGCCGAAAGGTTCTGAGCGTCACGGTGGCGAGTACGCTGCTTCCCGCGCTGATCTTGGTTATGTTGCCGTGGGTGTTAACGACATAGCTGGGGAGGTGTGTACCACAGATGCGTAACGTTGTGTTCGTCATGTCATCTCTATCAAACACGAGGATCATGTTGTCGTCTGAAAGAGTGGGGTCACGATCGTCGACCAGTGTGAGTTGAGACTCCATGGGGGAAGTTGCAGCTGATGGAGAAGATTGATCCCTTTATACATAGTGGTATTAACACCGTTTGTTTCGGGCGGTGTCGGTCCCTGCGCTGACAGTGCTAGGTTAAAGAGCCGTGGCAGTGCGAAGGCATGGGCGAGGCATCGGGTGTAGCTGACATGTTATAATATTGAAACTGGATGGCGAACCTGGTACCTTTGATGGTATAACGAGCCTCCCGACTCGGAGGTAGAGCCGATGTCGGATACCTAAGGGGTCCACGTACTCCGGACCGCGGCGGAAAGCCCAATTCCGAGCGATTCGGATACACCGAGGAGTTAGAGTGAATGGCAGACAAATAGGTGGGTGCAGAGCATGGTCACGGTTGTCATCCGCTGGCAGCCCAGGTCATGATATCAAGGGGGGAATAAGAACGATGTTGAACTGTATAGATACAAGATCATAGGTGCGTCGAGCCAAAATGAACCAAAATCCGCCGATATGATGTACAAGAGCACAAAGGGAATTCATACTTAACCACAGAGACCCTCGTCCAGGATGAGACCACAACGCTTGCATTGTACTCGGCGGTCGAGGAGGCAAAGACCAATTCCGAGGGGGAACCACACTATGGCCGCCAATACCCCTAAAACAGGTGCGTCAAAAAACAAGCTAGTGATCTGGAGACTAGATCACTTGCCGAGGATACCAAACTTGGATTGTGGTACGTGGCCACCCTGTTGTAGACACAACATCTCGGGGTGATCTGGGGGTAGAAGTGAAGCTAAATGCTCCCCGGTAATAGGATTCTGATAATGGTAGACTCTGGGCTGGGGCATGACGGGAACTGGCGCTATATGGAGTGCTACGATGGGAGTGGATGTAGGGGGTTGCGCTGGTGGTTTGGGTTGTTGCTGGTCGGTTGGGTAAGAGGACTGCGCATCTTGTGTTTTATCAGTGCACGAATTCCAGAAGACGGGATGGAAGCTCACTCACTCCCGCTTTGTCCTTGTCCAGCGACATACTCATACGCAGGTGGGTTATCTGTGTAGCTGACCTGTCAGAGAGCACGGCATCAACATCGTGAACAGCGCAAGAACAGCTCAGTAGGCACCATGTTCGAGTTTGGGTCAATGATCATGAGAGGGAAAAGCCAAGGTGAAGGCACCGCACGAATCTTCGGCTGCGGACGTGTTAGCAATGACTTGCGCTGTACAGCAAGTCACGTGGTATTACAGGGGAGGGTTGCCTTTTTTGGTCACTTTCGGATCACTTTTGTCTCTCTTGAGAGTTGGTATGGTGATGCGGCGTGCCGTTGCTGGGCGCTGAGCTACAGACAGACTTGGAGTATGGCTCTGGTGCTGACTCGCTGCGTTTAGTAGTCGTCCGGGTAGACAAGGAGACGCGGTTATCGATGTCATCGTACTGGAGCTTTTCGGGTCCGTGGGAAAGAGATAGTGCCGTCGGACTTTTTTTTTATCTTTTCGTGCTGCTCGCTCGCTTCGACAAGATGGATAATACTTCAAACGATGTATCACCAGACGCCATGACATCCAAAGACTAGTTCGCTCATGCCTGCAACTTTCTCTGTTCAATTCTGATATCTACCTGTTTTCTTCTCTCCCAGCTATGCCGATTCTTATGCACATTTTGGTGCGAGATCGTCCAATGACCATGTCCTCCATGTTTCTTATACCTCGCTTCGAACAGGCATTCACGAAGAAATGTTGAAAGACACTGTCCGCACTGGATCATATCGTGCAGCGATCCTGGATAACGCCCATCTCTTCAAAGGAAAGACCGTCCTCGATGTCGGCTGTGGGACAGGTATTCTCAGCATGTTCGCCGCCAAGGCCGGAGCAGCTCGCGTCGTCGGCGTAAGAAATTTGACTGAGGCTACAATGGGACCATCCTGATCGTTCAACCCGCTTCTAGATCGACATGTCAAATATCATTGATCAGGCCCAAAAAATCATCGAAACTAATGGGTTCAAAGACAGTACGTATCTTTTTTACACCAGTTTTCAATTGCGCATCATTCAGGTTGATGTTTCCATTAGCCATTCTCCTTGTCAAGGGCAAACTCGAAGACGTCGAGCTACCCATAGCGCAGTTTGACATCATCATCTCCGAGTGGATGGGTTATTTCCTACTCTACGAGTCCATGCTTGACACAGTCCTGCTCGCTCGAGACAAATATTTGAAACCTGACGGTCTCATGTTCCCCGACAATGCACACTTGTATTTGGCCGCAATCGAGGATCAGGACTACAAGGAAGAGAAAATCAACTGTACGATGTCGCCTCGATGTTGCTTTTCGCTAACTTGATTTCTGTTTTAGTCTGGGACAACGTTTATGGGTTTGATTACTCCTGCATCAAGGACATCGCGCTGCGGGAGCCACTAGTTGACACTGTCGAACTCAAATCCGTGGTCACCGACCCTTGCATGTTGAAAGTAAGCGAAAATTTCTGCTCAGCGTTGTCAAGGCTGATTACCAGTAGCACATCAATCTACTTACCGCCAAAAAGGAAGATCTAACTTTCACCACACAGTTCTCGCTCTACGCAACCCGGAATGATTGTATATTGTCTCGTTCATGTAGTTTTTTCGCATTTGACTTCCTGGTTTTCAGATATCCACGCATTTCTTGCGTGGTTCGACATATCATTCGACTGCACGCATAAGAGGGTTAAGTTCTCAACCGGACCCCATGCACAATACACTCATTGGAAGTGAGTGATCTATCCTTGCCACCATTCTAGGTGTGGTGCACTTCCCCAAGGGACACGCCACTAACGAATCACAAAGACAAACCGTGTTCTACACGCCCTCCACGATCACAATCTCCTCGGGTGAATTCATACATGGCACTCTCTCTTGTGCGCCAAACACACGGAACAACCGGGATCTCGACATCACCATCGAGTACACCGCAAATGGAGAAACCAAAAAAGTAGATTACAAAATGTGCGGGTTTCCTTCCAATGCCGTCTACCTGCGACCCTTGAGTCGATACGTGAACGCTGACCGGTTGTCAGGTCGTAATCGATCCCATTCCATTTGTATCTACTGCACCTTGTATACCTATGCGCTTACCTGCCGCCATCATCGTTCTTATGTTGGCCTGGTTGACGGAAACACAGGTACTAGACAGCTATCCACTAGTTGTGTGGATACTACCTTGCGTACGTGAGTCTAAGGTATCATATGCTTCAAGTGGCGATTTATAGCTGTTGTTTTGGAGTCGTACATACGCCCTCCGCTCCAGAACCGACTCTAGAAGGGTTCAGGGAATCCAGATCTGCGTGTATATTCCATAGACATCATCTATACCATCGTTCTCGCTATTGATCACAAATGAAACGTATCGATTGCCCATCGCTCAAGGGCGTCGTTGTATTCCTGCGGCTTCTCCAATTGGGGCCAATGCCCTGCATCAATTTCTACAATCGTTAGACCACCTTTGGCATACTTCTCAATCTCAGTGATGGCAAAGTCGCGGGGGCAAACATAATCATATTTTGCCACAGCCATGAAGGCCGGCTTTCTGATTTTGATGTCCTCTTCAGATACCGCTTGATAGAAAACAATTCACAACCCGATACAAAAAAAAAAGGTTGACTGATGGAACGTACTCGCTTTGATACCATCGTTGACGCCTTGCAGGTTGCTTCTGTACCAGTTGAGGGGACTGTTTAGCCCACCCTCGAGAAGGGACGTTTTGATGCGTTCATAGTGCTTCAATCGGGGATACTTGAGCGTTCATTTCCGACCGCATCTCCAAGACGACGACATACCTCGGGCGTCACGTAGGACCCTCTCGGAAGCCTCCTCTGCTGCCTGACGAACGCCTCGAACTCACCGGGCAAGTTCATGTACGTCTTCCATTCTTCGGGATCGGCGGCGAAAAGGATGTCGAGGAAGGAATCGATCTGTGTGATCGCGCGGGGGCGGTGAAACGGGGAACTTGAAGACGCGCGCGGATGCTTACGTTGGCCTCGATCAAACTCGCCGCGTCCGGTCTGCCAAAAAATGTCCAGTACCCTATGATAGGGCGTCCAAACCTTTGCCGTTGAAACTCGAGGATGAAATCGAGCGGGGGGAAGACAGAGGGCGGAAAGTAAGCGACCG
>JBBPOD010000566.1:0-17039 GCA_038091255.1 Tylopilus intermedius | reverse complement strand
GGGTTGATTTTATGGCAATCTTCCCAGCCAAGACCCAAAGTAGCAAGCTTTCCAGAGACAAAGTTTTCGACCAGGACGTCCGAGGATTTGACTAACTTGCGTAAGATTTCAAGGCCCTCTGGTTGTTTGAAATCGACTGTGATCGATCTCTTGTTTCTGTTGACTGCAAGGAAATAAGCCGATTCCGGAGGTAGATGGGAAGCTTCGATGGGTGCATCTATTGTTACAGGTGCAGATGGGGGTGACCACGATCCTGATCGCCGCAAGGTCCCATCAAGTAAGCATGAGATGAAACCGTGAACGACTGACGTGTGTCATCTCCTCTGAATATTTCTTCAATCTTGATGACATCTGCTCCCAAGTCTGCCAAGAGCATGGAACAGGTTGGACCAGCCAACACCCTTGTCAGATCAAGGACCCTTACCCCGTTCAAAGGCGGTGGGATTCCAGTGCCGTACCCGGCGGTAGAAAAGCACTTTGCGCCGATTTCCCGGGTGATATGTAGTCTGAGAGTGGACCGTATTGGTGGTACCTTTTTTACCAGACTAAACCTGAAAGGCGACATGATGGATGAGCGAGGAATGGAAGAGGTCATGAGAACATTGGACGTACGTGAATGGTCACGGCACCGAAAATTAGGCATGGACGGAGTGTCGGATGTCACATGTCATATCTTGGCCAGACAAGCGAGTAATGGGGACCCTCGGACACCCAGCTCTGCTCGTTCCAAACTTTCCGTCTCAGACCCATTGGGCATGGGTTTCTTTTCCTCCAGAACCTCGGGAGATACCAACATCCTCGAGGAGGACAGGTCTGTGGTCCAGGTCATTCGGTCCCGATTCGTGTGTACTCTCACATTAATTCATCTTTTCGTCCTCGCCACTCACTCTCCGTTTCATAGTACGGTAAATACAAAGGAAAGCAACGCGAGACCTTTGTCGGCATCACTTCGCCCCAGCTCCTCCGCGTGGGTGGAAAGTCGCAGTTATCCCTCAACCAAGGGTCCCTATCACCGTCCGCAAGTCCCAATCGTTCGCAGCTGCGACCGCTCGAGGCGTCTATCACAAAGCTGGCGCCTCGGGCCCATACAGATGCGATAACGTCCGTATTTACCTATGGCTGAGGTTCTTCAAAAGTTCACCTTCGAAAGGCAGTTCTACTCTCGCACAGCGTCTCAATGAATTGGCAGCAGCCAACGCGGAGGGTCTGCTAAAGTAAGTCCCTCCAAACAACATCTGGCGGGGTAGACAGCCGCGGGTAATCCTTCTTATCTCCCGTTTAGTGACGAAGAGTACCGATTACTACGGCAAAACATTTTCGAGCGTCTGGCTTGTGGCACTCCTGTTCCCACAGAGACACCTGTCATTCCCTTGAGCTCTCACAACCGCTCGCTTCATGAAGGTGTGTCGATAGACTTGTTGTAATTGGTCTCCGTTCTGGACTTAGCGTGACTTCATTCATCCTCCAGCACTGCCGCTCAACTCGGCAACGTATAGTCCGCAACAATTCCAGTTCAAGTCTCGAAGGACACCTTCGATACGATCAAAAACATCGGTCACATCAGCGATGTCCAACTTTTTCAAGCGTGGGAGTCGTCGCATCAGTGCGACCCCAACGCTAGAAACCGCCATCAGCGAATCGTCCAGTATATCCCCGATGAGTCCCCTGGTGTCCAATCCTTTCAAACGCAGAACTATTCCCTCAGAAATGAGAAGTGAGGGTCCGGCCCTGCGATCGGATTTGCGACTTGATCATAGTCCGACGTCGCCCCAGTCGCCCACGGAGCATCGCTTACTTGGCAGCGCTTCCTACCATTCGATCTCTCGAAGTATGCGGCGACTTGACGCTGTGACACCTCCATCCTCTTTTCCCATTCGCAGCCCTGACTCAAAAAATTCCCTTGGAATCATCACAAGCGGTGCATCGCCGGACGACGAGAAAGTGAAAACATCTCAAGACATCCGTCTGGAGATCGAGGCACTAGAGGCCGAGGGCAGGAGACTTCTTGACGCTTTCAATGGACTAGAGCTTAGTGCACTGACCCGGAGTCAGCGTAAACCAGGGCATCAACCATTACCCCGGTCACCCTCCATCTCCACCATGAATCGTAGGAATGGCGGGGAATATAGTGAATCTGTCGTTAACGCTGGCGGTAGTGCATCGGGTTGGGGAACGCCACGCCATGGCTCCGATGCTGATGTTATCTCTCTTCGGTCAACGACCTCATACGGGACCAATGTCTCCCAGTCGCGCTCTCATCGTCCAAACCCGTCGCTTCGGACAAGCAGTGCACTGGCGATCTCCAATGCAACAACCCGAAAGAAATCCATATCATCCTTGTCGTCACGTACGCGTGTTCCACCCTCCTCGACATCAGTGCTCGCGCATCCACGTTTAGGAGAACTAGGAAGCGTTTCGAGTGTCAACCTGGTGAGGTTGCCAGGCTCGATGTCGACGATGGGCGAAGAGCCAGAGGCGACTGCTCTCGAAGCGGAGCTACTCGACATCCAACATCGGCGTCACGAAGTGACTGCTAGGTATCAGGATCGTCTGGAATATTTACGAGCTCAGTTGAAGGGCGCTGAGTTGCGTGAGAAATTGCTGCGGAAATGAGGGGTTTGGTTGTCGCTAATATATGTAACTTTGGACCGTCCATAATGCTTTGCTTTCTCTAAATATATTTTCGTCGTGTTGCGGGCAACGGAGCGTATCAGAGGCGATCGCCGGCGCCAATGAATTACCGCCACTTGGTAGTAGCTGCACGTTTATAGAAATGCATGGATGGATTTGGAGCGCCACTGCTACGAGTTGACGATCCACGAACGCGAGTCAAGTCCTCGGGAGAAGTGCCATGCTTTACGAGCCTTCTGGAGGCAGGAACTTGGAAGACGGTGATAACCGGTCCACGTCGGCCTCTACGCCCACCACACCCCCTGCGCACGTCCAGCAGACACCCCGTCGCAGCTACAGTTATAACCGTTCAACAGCGGAAATCCCACCCCACCATCATCAAGGAACCTCTTACTTTCCATCTTCGGCTCGCTCGCTTTCCCCCTCGGCATCCCGTGTTCACCTCCAAGGAAACATGTCCACTAGCCCCTCCAGGGACGACAGAGCCAGGAGTGGCAGCATCAGCAGCACACGGGGTAACACGAGAAGCTTCCGCGACGTCAACATGTTCAGTGAGGAGCAAGAAGATGTAACGAATGACGCCGTCGAAGATACGCGACCTAACCGTCATACACGGGGCAAGGATGTCGCGGACGACTCTCCTGACTCGGACGACAGCCCAGAGAGCGAAGACACTGAACGAGCGCGGGAGGAAGAGGACCTTATCACCCTCAAAGACCGTCAATCGCTTATCAATGACGAGCACCCTTTTGGTCTGCCCATCTGGAAACCCGCACTGTACAAGAAATCTCGGTCTATCACGCGCAATGCAGATGCAGCACTCCATTCAGTCCCTTCCGCACAGGCGGAACGCCATCTGTTGCCTGGAAATATCTTTTGGACCCTCTGCTTTGGGTGGTGGCTTGCGCTAGCGTGCTTTGCTGTCTCCGCTATCCTATACATCGTGCCCTTGGGAGGTCGCAGATACTCGATGCTCGTCTTTGGCCTGGGTTGGTATGTTGCCTGGCCATTCGGGAAGTATGTCGAGGGCGATACGGAAGACGGCGATGACGAGGAAAGCCAACTACCGGAAAACGGCGACAGAAACGAGTCTCTTCCCAGCAGGTCCCCTGCTATCACCCTTCTCACCCCCCGCCAAGCCCAGACCTACATGCAGACGCACACTCCTAACGAGGGAACCTCCTTACTTCCGATATCCAATACACGTCAATTCCTCCTGCCCTCCAGGTCCTACGGCGCCGCACCGTCACCCATCGTATCAAACAATTATCAACGAGTTTCCGAGGATTGGTTGGGTCGTACTATCTTCTGGGTTACCCTTTGCTCCGTTATCGCACCTCTTATGCTCTTGGCCTGCATCGCATGCTGGGCTCTTATCATCACCATCCCTATGGCGAAGCTCAATTGGGCCTTGACAAAGTACCTAATCGCCAACCCAACAAGACTCCGATTCTGCGCGCCGCCTCCGGTGGTTATCGTTGCATCTACCCAACCCGGCGCGCCTTCCAACATGTCAAACGATACCTCCAGTCCCGCGCCGGTTAAATTTTCTGTTAAGCATCCCCGACTATCGCAGGGTCAAACTGCGCCTTCGACTTCGGGAACACCAAAGTCAACGGTACTGCTCTGCGTTTACCGCGCCGTAGGATGGAATTACTTCAAGTATACCATCGGTGGTGTCAACATCATCTTTGTCAACCTCCTTCCTCTCGTGTTCTTCGTTATCTTCGACGGCTTCGTGTTGCTTCCTTTTGCAAAGCGCATGGAGCACGTTCCAGGAGCACTCGCCTTCCTCACCTCTCAGTTGCTCATATTTCTCTTGTGTCTCGCGAGCGTAATACCGCTCTCCTACTTCATTGGTATGGCCGTCGCTTCCATCTCAGCTCAGTCCTCGATCGGCATGGGAGCTGTCATCAATGCTACGTTCGGTTCCATTGTCGAGGTCATCCTGTACTCTATCGCCCTTATTCAGGGCAAAGGACATCTTGTTGAAGGATCGATCGTAGGGAGTTTGCTCGCAGGAGTTCTCTTGATGCCGGGTACAAGTATGTGCGCGGGGGCTCTCAAGAAAAAGGAGCAAAAATTTAACGCCAAGAGCGCCGGAGTCACGAGCATGATGATAATCATGGCTTTTATCGGCACTCTTACACCCACGCTATTCTACCAGATCTATGGGAATGTGAGCCCAGTCAAACCCTCTATGTTTACTCGGCTCTGACTGTTTTTGGGACGTAGTTCCAGTTGGTCTGCACTAGCTGTCCTGACGGCCCCGGGCCAAGTGTTCCGAACTGGGAGTGCGGTCATTGCTACTACAAGCATCCAGATCCCGTCGAGGATCCATTCTATCAGTCGACTGTGAAGAACTTGATGTACTTCTGTGCAACGATTCTTTTGTTTGTAAGTATTGCCATAATATCCTGGTCTCAATAACTCAATACACCCCCCAGTCCTATCTCATCGGATTGTGGTTCTCTCTGCGCACCCACGCTACGCAGATTTGGCAAAATCCTCAACCGCTACTGCAAGCTTTCGAAATTCCGCCTTCGCACCGTTCCTCCGGATATCACCGTCCTCCTAACATCCCACCGCAACTCGCTGTCCCGGAAATACCCAAGCACGCGGATTCCACGTGTACTGAACCTGAAATACCTTCGCAGAGTCCGGTCCCGGCTCCCAAGACTGTCGAGTCCACGCCTGTTCAGCAGCAGGCTGGAATGTCCCGTCTTCCTGTCTCTCCTTCACTTAGGCGTGTATCGTACGCGCCTCCACCGCCGAACCAGCACCTCACGCCGCTCATAGAAAGCGTCGACTTAGCGATCAAAAATACTCAATTACCCGAGAGCATGACCAAGGACGACTTCACGCGAGCGGTTGCGGTTGCAACTGTTAGCGCGCTACGGCACCAACAAGGCCACTCCATTTCTCCAGCGAGAGTCAGATCATCCGTAGCGGGCGACGTAGACACTGGAGTCGGTGGTCATGCGAAGCATGAAGCCCCTGAATGGAGTCGGACAACTAGCGCTGTCGTACTGTTAGTGTGTACTGCGCTTTATGCCGTCATTGCTGGTGCGTCTCATGCTAATGATGGCATTTATTTTTATTAACGAATATCAGAGTTGCTTGTCGATGTCGTGGACGTCGTTTTGAAGAAGTCCGGGATTGATGAGAAATTCCTCGGTATCACACTTTTTGCTCTAGTTCCCAACACCACAGAATTCATGAACGCCATCTCATTTGCTATAAATGAGAACATTGCTTTAAGGTCAGTATATGTCAACATCGTATCTTCATTGTTGATGACTCGCCGACTACAGTATGGAAATCGGCTCGGCGTATGCGCTGCAAGTGTGTCTCCTACAGATCCCTGCCATGGTCGCGTTCTCTGCGTGGTATGCTCCCGAGAAGATGGGAGAGATTGCCTATTCATTCACGTAAGTATACCTGCTCTTTGATGGCAAGATATGTCTCACTACGATGGCAGTCTTATCTTCCCGCGTTGGGATGTTGTGGTCATCATCCTTGCCGTATTCCTGATGACCTACACATATATCGAGGCGAAGAGTAATTATCATCGGGGGAGTATCCTCATCCTTAGGTATGTCGTCCCACAATGCTCTCGGGTAGTGACTGACATCGCTTTGACACTTTTAGTTACCTGGTTCTCGTCTCGGGATTCTACTTTGCCCCACAAGCATCTGATGGCCAAACGGACATCAGGTTAGACATGCAAGGGGTATCATCACTTCGAGCATCTGCTCAATTTCTAACTAGCCTTTGGTCCTGATTTTGCATTCTCAATTCACTCTTCAATTGATTGAGAGTCTCATTGTTATGGAGTATGGTCATACATTCATTTCTTGGGTACCTATTTGATTGGGTGTGATTGTCAATGGATTCTATGGCTGTTCAGTCCAGTTCGAGTTTCTTTACATTAGCTAAGGAAAAATTCAACTGAGCTCTTGCTTGTGTGACCAGAAGGCTGTGTGATCACACGGCCCTTTCAGGTTTATCCAATCAATCACAAGGTGGATACTTTGCTCAACCCCAGAATCTTCAATCTTGACCAGATGGACTTCATGACCCACATTAACAAAGTCTTATGTACAGTGCATTAAGGTCCACAGAGCTGACACCCCTTTGTAAAAGTCAATACAAACATAGCATCCACTAACCATTCTGTACTACACTGGTACTCCACAGAGCCTTGGGCAATATAGACTGTACATGTGGACATCATGTTGCACATGATTACTTGGGTTGTGTCAACCACCACAGTGGCACAGAGTCATTAGTAATCTATATCTGAAGCCTCTTATTCCTGGACCATTCAGGTCCTGATTTTACATTGAAAAAGATGATACAACAGGGCTGTTCCTAAATAGGAAATGCTGTTGATTCTGTGAGTTCATTAGTTTTGTTTTCCACTGGCACTCAGACTCCTAATCCACTGACACTCTCCTTTCCTGAGAGTGGGTCAAAGAGAAGCCTATCTCTCCTTCCTTAATGTTTGGTGAGTTTCATGGGCTTTAGGAGAAGTCTGCACTAATCATTATTGCTTCCCAGACCACTTCAGGCAACCCCTACAGACCAGCTATTGTTTACTACTAGTATGCAATATTGGGTATTGGGCCAATAACATGTATTCATATGGGGATGCCCAGGGCATCCTTACTTCCCAAAAAAAGTGAATTTAGTCATTTGAAGACATTCCATATATGTATCTTTCTCAAAGGTCTGATTTAAAGGATTAATTTATGGTCATCTAAAATAGCACAGCAATCATTACAAACTCCTATGGATAATATGGATGTGGCAGTGCATTCTTCTATATTGTTAATACTTTTTGATCCCTTGGATTAGACCACCAAGCAAGATACAGACATGAAGATGTTATTTAAAACTTACAATATTATCAGATGAGGATTTTTTAGTGACTGAATTGGTGGTGAGCACAACTGAATCTAACAGTGCCTCAATCCCCAGCCAACTTTGCACCATGTCACAGGTGGGTCTTATGAACTAATCCTTGCTGAAATACTGCCAGCATGGCCCAAGGTATAAAATTTTCATTGAGACCAGCTTGAAAAGGGGCTATAATACTGAAGTCAATATATAAGGCAGCAGCTATTGTGTACCAGGGAACAGGTGATGCAATATGAGCTGCTTAAAGTGGCAACTGAGGTATAAGCAAAACTATTACTGCTTTTGCAACATGAATGTTGGGTTTCTAATATATTATATGTCTTATTATAATGTAGAACTATCTATGTATGTTTTTTAAAATTTTGTGAAACAAAAGTTTGCCCTAGGGAGTTCAGCTAAGAGTGAACTTTAATCAAAGATTGTTAGAGTTACTATATTTATCAGAGTTCCATTTTGTTAGCTTTGTGACTAATCAATGAGGATGAGTATAAGGCCACAGTGCTAGTGTGATTTGAATTTCTTGACAGTAAGTCCTGTCTGTTTTGCATTCACTTCTTTGCTGTGAGAGGTGGGGTAAGACAAAGGTAATATTGATGAGACTTCTGCACTTCAAATGAAGTCAATCTCTTTTTTGCCAAGCTAAAATCCCTCAAGGAAAGACTAAATGTATATTCCAATTTTATTCATCATTGTCATTCTCATATTATGTGTATCAGAGCTAAGCTGTCCAAGGCTGCATAAACCTAATGTGTGATACTTGACAGGCTTCAAACATAGACAGATATTTTGCTGTCATGAATGCTTGAATTGAGGATGTATATGAAGCATTAACACAAGTCTAGTTGACATTTGTTATGTATGCTTCAATGTGTATTTAATTTAAATGAGGTAAGTTATTGATTTGATCATTAATGTAATATTAGTGATTGCTTACTGACAAGTTCCAGGATGTCATCACATTTATTGAACAAATTGCTTGGCAGGAATATTAACATGCCCACAAATTTGTAGCTGCAGCTTTTATACTTGCAACTAATGAAGATGGAGTGGGAGACAGTGTATTATATATTTGTACTTCTTATGCCAGTATATACAGTGTTCTTACTACTGTTCATATATTGAAACATACTGACTAATGCCATTTTAGTATGCTGAGAACTGTTATGATATGATTGGTCTGTATGGAAAGCTGGAGAACTGTGCTCATGTGCACTCCTTATCTAGTATTATTGTGATGGGGGACTTCAAATACTGTTAATGATTATTTATTGATACTTATGTTGAAATGGTAGTATTCTATTTTGGAATTCTATTACTAAGCTGCCGTTTCTGGAAGAAAGGTCTAGACTCTCTTATCTTTCTTATCTCATTATGCTATCCCTTTTACTCATCATATGAGTCAGCTATCTCTTATCATATGACATCATAGATAAGGTCCATATGGTTATTGGATGATAACAATAGTCCTATCACATGATCTTTGATCATGTTTCCTTTTATCTACAGTAGTCACAATAGATACAAACACACTGTAGAGATATATAAACTGGGACTTATTCCCAGAGACAACAAGTTACTTTCATATCTTGATTGCTACTTCCACTGTTCACTCCTCTCAGTTCCTCACCCTAGTGTAAGTCTCCTACACTAGTCTCATCCCTTCGTTGCACCTGCGCCTAGTGGAGTTATTACACTTTGTTGGGTTATGAGCCCCACCTTGACAAGTACTAGTAGCCTGTCATTACCGATGTCTACATCTGTCATGCACGAGGAGCTGAGAGAAGCTCTTGGTCATCTTTGGTATCTGTGTCATTATGGTGAAGACTTAACTAACGATTTTATTTCCTCAGTTACACAGGCTATATACCATGTAACAAACCGAGAGGCCTTATCACCAGTTCATAGAACTTCACCCTCAGAACATTTCCATTTCCCTGCTGCACAACTGTGAGGACGAGTCCTACCAGCTCATCTTATTCAAGGTTGCATTTGCTTCCTTCGAACTCCATGTCCCCATTACCTTTGTCTTTGTGAAAGCAGAGATCTGCCATTGTGGATTTACTTTTCCCTTCTTCATTGATCCCTACCATATTATTGATGATCCCGAAGGTCATTACAGGTACCTCTTTCCTGATGACTCATTTGCTGGACCAGAAGGTTCTATAGGACACACAGAGATCCCCATTGGATACTCTCCACCCATCACTCACTCTTCTTCACCCACACTTCCTCCTACTCCCTCATCTCCTACAATCATCGATGCATCAACTTCTCCATCACCTCGTCTTGTACCTGGTTTACTTTATCTTTGTTGAGAAACTCCATATGGCCTTCCCCAATCAGTTTCGCTTGGTTCCTATCACTGGGATGTCATCAAAGGAGGACCCCTTTTCCCAGGATTGCCTGAATCCTTTCTCCCAGGTGACTTTTATCCTGAATGGGACTCAGTTGATGATTCCAGCAGATTCCCTGGATGAGAATGATCCTTTCTGGGGTCACTACAGCAGTCACAACCAATATTTAACTTGGCTCTTTAACTCTCCCTTCTATGCCATCTTTCCCAATCTTGATATCTATGAACCACTCGACGAATTCATACCTGGTCTTGACTATAAACCTGGCTATTACTTTCATCATTCCCTTCCTGTTCATGTCAAACAACATTTCTTCCTAACGAAGTGCTATGACTCTGCTAGGCACAGGTGCAACAAAGGGATGAGACTAGTGTAGGAGACTTACACTAGGATGAGGGACTGAGAGGAGCGAACAGTGGAAGTAACAATCAAGGTATGAAAGTGACTTGTTGTCTCTGGGAATAAGTCCCACTTTATATACCTCTACAGTGTGTTTGTATCTATTGTGATTACTGTAGGTAAAAGGAAATGTTCTAGAACATGATAGAAGATCATGTGATAGGATTATTGTTATCGTCCAATGACCATATGGACCTTATCTATGATGTCATATGATAAGAGATAGCTGACTCATATGATGAGTAAAAAGGATAGCATAATGAGATAAGAAAGATAAGAGAGTCTAGACCTTTCTTCCAGAAATGGTAGTTTAGTAATAGAATTCCAGAAATAGAATACTACTGTTTCAACACTCCTCCTCACTATTCATTTTGTGAATGGGATAAGATTGATCTTTCTGCAATTTTCTTCAAACCTTTGCCATGTGATATTTTTGGTAAAAATGTCTGCAAGCTGATCGTTTGTTGGAACATAGAAGATTTTGACTATGTCCAGAGCAGCTGCTTCATGAACATAGAGATCTGGGATGTCTATATGTTTTGTTCTTCTTCTTGAGCAGGGTGAGAGGCGAGAAAGATGGCACCTTGGTTATCACCATTGAGAGGTATAGGACGAGACATGTTGTATCTGAACTCTCTGAAGAGATTGCAGATCCATGTGATTTGTTTTGAAGTCTCTGTCATCCCGACAAATTTTGCTTCTGTAGATGAAAGTGTGATCCTTTTCTGGCGTCTTGATAACCATGAAACAAGACCGTTTGCTAAGAAGATAGCATAACCAGTTGTGGATCTGCAAGTTTCGATATTGCCAGCCCAGTCTGTGTCAGAGTAAGCAATCAGATCTGTGTCTGATGCTGTCCTGTTGTACTGGATACAAAGATCCTTTGTGTCACAAAGGTAGCGTACAATATAAAGAGCTTGATTTAGATGCTCCTCACTAGGATTAGTGGAGAATTGGGACATCTTGATCACAACAAAGGCTATATCTGGGCGTGTACTGAGCATGATGTAAAGTAATGACTGATTGATAGCGTTGATGACATTTAGGATCTTCCTTTTCATCATTTGGTTTTGGATTGTATCCAGAAGGAAGTGGTGTTCATGTAAAGTGGCAATCTTGAAGATTGAAGTGATTGATAACCTTCTCAGCATATTTGCACTGATCAAGTCTCAGGATGCGTTTCTTGCAATCCTGGGTAATTCACATGCCAAGATATTCTGTGGCAGGACCAAGATCTCTTGATTCCCATCACTTCATGAATGTCTTTTTGTGTGAGAGTACAAGTGTCTTCTTACTACCCATAAAAAGAGCATCATCAACATAGACAACAAAGAGGATCAATTCCTTCCCCATGAACTTGATATATACACTAGGATCAAGATGTAATCTTTGAAATCCTTGTTCAAGGAGGGATTGATGAAGCACTTTATTCCATTGTAGCGCTGCTTGTTTGAGTCCATATATGGCTTTCTTCAATCAGCAGACTTTATTCTCCATCCCCTTAACTTTGAAGCCTTCTGGTTGTTTCATGTATATTTCTTCATCAAGTTTCCCAAAGAGGAATGCTGTCTTGATGTCCAGTGCTTCGATCTCCCAATCTTCTAGAGCGGCTAATGCTAGAAGGAGTTGAATGGTTTCAAACCTAGCGACCAGAGAGAAGGTTTCTTTAAAGTCTATTCTGAAGGCTTGTGTAAATCCTTTTGTGACAAAACAAGATTTTTTTCTTCCATCACTTTTCATAGCATAGACCCATCTCCCTTTGACAGGTGTGCAACCTGGAGGTAAATCCATGAGTTCCCAAATGTGTCTCTCTCTAAGAGATTTTATTTCTTTGTCCATCGATGTTCTCCATTCCTTTTGTTCATTAGGTGGGAGTTTGAGCATGTCTTTGTACTGTACTGGTGTGCCAACAGCAATGGCAGCAGCAGACATATGATGGCAAATCCAAGATGATAAGTACATACATTTGTTCTAGATCTTCTGTTTTGTTTGTAGGAGCATTAGGTGTTTCTGAAGCTCTCTGTTCCTGATTCTGTAGATCTGTTTCTATCTCCACTGGTGCTTTATCACCATAAATGTTTTCTGGTAAAATTCTTGGTTTAGGATCTCTTTGCAATCTTCAAACTGGAAGATTTCTTTCTTCTGGTTGTTGTTGTGATGACCAGGAAGGTGAAAGAGAAGAATGTGATCTTGCTCTATTGAAGGGTTGTGGAGGAGAAGGATCATCAGGTGGTTGTGGTTGTTGCAAGCCATTGTCACCAGGTGGAACATATGGTGGATTTCCTTGTGGTATGTTCAAGTTGAGTTCCATTTCTACATCTGGATGTTTTTTTCTTCTATTTTCATCATCAGGTGCATCTTGTTGTTTGTTTTCTTTTTCTTCTTCAGGTATTTCTGATAAAGGAATAGGGGGCTGTCTGTCAAGTTGTTCTTTGGAACAATGTGGAAAACTAAATTCATCAAAGGTGGCAGTGGAGGATATGAAAACTCTATGACATCTTCGTGACCAGAATTTCCATCCTTTTGTTCCTCTCTCATAATCTATGAAGGTCATTTCCTTGGCTTTAGGGGCTAGTTTGTTTGTTTCTTGATCTTTTGGTATAAAGACATATGCTTTGCTTCCAAAAACCTTGAAGTATGAGACATCAGGTTTCTTCCCAGAGAAGATCTCAATGGGAGTCTTCCAATCATGACGATGCATTGGTTGGCAATTATAGATATGTAATGCTGTTTCAACAGTGTCTTGCCAGAAGGATTCTGAAAGACATGAATGCTGTTAAAGAGCTTCTGCTTGCTCCAAGATGGTTCAATTGAATCGTTCTGCACAACCATTTTGTTGTGGTGTGTAAGGTACAGTCTTTTGGTGTTGAATACCTTGAGATGTGAGGAACGCTTGAAAGTCGTTAGACATATATTCTCCTCCTTAATCTGAATGGAGAGAGGCAAGAGACTGTCCAGACTGCCATTCCATCCACTCAACAAGGCCTCTGAAGTGAGTGTAAACCTCTGCCTTGGTGCAAATGAAAGTGAGGAGAGTGAAGGCAGAGCAATCATCAATGAAAGTAAGGATGTACTGGGCATGAACCCAGGACTCGCAGGGCATCTTGACCAGGTCAGAGTGAACAAGGCCAAGAACATGAGAAGAACATGAAGTGGAAGCAGGAAAGGGGCACTCATGCATCTTTCCAAGAGCATAGCCCTTACAAGGGAGGCGAGAGGAAGGGGCAATTCAGGGTAGGCCAGAAGTGTATGTCTGAGCATGTTGCAAGGTATTGGTGGAACAGTGTCCAAGCTGTTGATGCCATAGCTCATATGAATCTTGTTCCTGCAAGGAGTTGATATTCGACAGTTCTGGAGTGATCAGAAAGGACTGAAACTAGTGAAGAATATTGCTCGGCGATGAGGCAGATGCCCAGATCACTAAGTGTCCTTGCTTGTCCCAAATCTTGGTCTGTTTATCAATGGTAATCTTGTAACCTTTCTTTGTAAGTCTGTTGGTTGAAAGCAAGTGATGAGCTGCTTCCAGAGAATACCAACATCCTGTCAACACGATAGGAGTAGGTTTGATGTCACCAAAAGGTTGGTGTAAAATGATGGTTCCTGGACCATGCATCTCAATGGATTTACCATTGGCAACCTTGGCATATTGTTTTTTGTTTCCTAAGTCTGAAAAATCTTCTAAGTATGGAGTTATATGATCTGTACATCCACTGTCAACAAGCCAGTGGTTTCTGTAGAAATTATTCTGTGTGATCTCAGATCTGACCATATAAGCAAAAGAAGAGAAGTCCTCGTTGTAGAGGTTATCTCCATAATTATCATTCCAATCATTATAGTCAGGTATAAAACCATCGGGTTCTGTAGCAAAAGAAACAGACAAGTGTTTCCACATTCTGTCTGCTCTTCTCTGTTGGTCTCCATAGTAGAAGGACTCTATTTTCTTGTCCTTCTTGGGTTTCTGCTTTGACTTTTCCTTTCTAGTTGAGCGGTTCGATGACTGTGGAATGCATTCATCAGATTTGGCTTGAATCTGTGAACCGAATGGTGTGTTACAGCTTTCATAAGGGGTCATAGAAGGTCCCACAATATCCATTCCTGAGTCCTTCATGTCCATTTGGGTTGCCCAGTCAAACATGATTTTGTTTGTCACATCTTGTGGAACATCAAGGGTATGAGAGGTTCCAGGCCAGTGAACAGCTTCTTGTTTCCATCCTGCTTGAGCAATGGTAGAGCTTCCACCATCACTTCTCTCATTAAGCTTCGTAATATAGGCGAGCCTCTGTTCTTCGTCGATGACACTGGTTATTTTGGCATCAAACAGGTATGCATGTTTGTCACCATCAGCGACATTAGCACGACCTTTCCCTTTTCTCTTGTCCTGACTCGCTTTGAAGTGGCCATAAGCAGGTGTAGTGGTATTAAAACCACCTCTTCCTCGACCTCGGTTTCCTCCTCCATGACCATGGCCTCGAGAGTTTCCATGTCCTCTTTGAGGAGCATTTTCTCTCAGTACTTCATGATCTCCTCCTTCTTGATAGGATTGTGGAGAGTGGTAACCATAGTTATTCAAAGGGTGAGGCTGCCACTGTCCTCGTGGCAGCCCTCTCTGCATGACGTTGGTGCAGTATGCTGAGGATTTGGATTCGACAGAAGATAGACAAGAAGCAAGTGACTTCTTGTTGTCAGAAAAGGCCCATTGGAGCTGAAATTCAGAGCCAACACAAGGAATAATGGCAGGAACAGTGAGTTCCTGGAAAGTTATGGTTTGAACAGCAGTTGATATCATCGATTGATATGAATGAGGAAGTTTGGCCATGAGAAGCATAGCCTTGAGTTGTTCCTGGAGTTGTCCTCCAGTGGAATCAATCTGTTGATAAAAAGACTGACCTTGATGCACAGTCCTGAAGGAATAGATATGTTCTTCTTCTGCCAAGGAGCATGATCTATGACATCATAATACTTCTTTTCCTTTTTTGTCTCTGATATTCCTTGACCAGTGATTGGTTGTCATATCATACAATTTCCATCTCTTTTTCATTTGCTCTCCTGATCATACAACTATTCCTATTTTCTTATGTTTACCTTGTGTAATTCATGTACTTATTTATTGTCCTTTTCAGGAAGGTTGGCCGCGTGGGAAATTTTGGAGTGAATACATGTTGTAGATTTCAATCAATAGTTGTGCCTCAACCACTCACCGGAATCTCACAAAAAGCATACCATCCAGCTCAGAAAAACCTCAAGATTCTGTTCCGAGCAGACCGAAACCAAAACGAATAGGTTCTGAAAATTCGGTGTTTCGGGATCTCGGTGTTTTGGCTACAAGTGAGTTTCTTCATTTTCTCCTACAGTTTGTGCTTGACTTTATGTTGCAGACATGCCGCGAGGGTGTTAGACTTCACCCGAGATTCAATTGACTATGATACGACTCTCAAGGTTTTTGATCACAAGCACATTGGGATGGGTGTTGACCTGTCCATTCGGACAGTTAGGTGCATCCTCTCCCATTACCGTGACTATGGTACCATCCCAAACCCAGGGAGTGATGGTGAGACTCGGAAGGAACGGAAGGGTGGCCAACATCTTTGTGATGTTCACCTTGAGGTAAGATTGACTTAGATATTTCCCTATTTATCTGCCAGTGTCTTCGGAATTGATGTATGCATCATCAGTAAATCAAGGGGATGCTAGACAGTACTGGACAGTACTGGACAGTATCATAGTACTCATAGTGAGGGTCCAAGTGGACAGCACTATGACAGTACTATGACAGACTATGAGAACACAAAACACTGACATACTATGACACACTATGAACATACTATGAACACACTATGGAAACACTATGAACACTATGAACATACTATGAACACACTATGACAGCACTATGAAAGACTATGAACTACTATGAAAGTATAGCACAAGTGATGAAAAAGATATTGAATTGCATCCTACTAATCCTAATCCTATTCTACATTCCTAGTAATATTCACTCTAATACTCATATCCACACAATAATGTTAGAAAAAATAATATTATATTCATGCTAGTAATTAATACATGTAATTCTAATCCTTATCCTCACCCTCACCCTTACTCTCACTCTTATCCTCACCCTCAGGCTCATCCTTATCCTTACCTTCATCCTCATCCTCATCCTAATCCTAATCCTTACCCTCACACTTATTCTCACTTTTATCCTTACCCTCATCCTTACCCTCATCCTCACCCTCTCATTCTCACTTTTATTCTTACCCCTTACCATCATCCTCATCCTCACCCTCATTCCCATCCTCATCCTCACCCTCATCCTTACCCTCATCCTTATCCTCATCCTCACCCTCATCCTCATCCTTATCCTCATCCTTATCCCCATTCCCATCCTCACCCTCACCCTCATCCTCACTCTCATTCTAATCCTTACCAAAAGTGTACCAAAGGATGGTCAAAGTATTGCCAAAGTGCAATAAACAAATGTTGAAAAAGCAGACCAAAAGTGTGGTCAAAGTGTTGCCAAAGTGTAGTAAATAAGTGTTGAAAAAGCGAACCAAAAGTGTGGTTAAAGTGTTGTAAACAAGTGTGGAAAAAGTGTGATCAAAGTCTAGCCAAAGTGTTGTAAACAAGTGCTTGAAAAAGCGGAGCAAAAGTGTGGTCAAAGTGTTGTAAACAAGTGTGGAAAAAGTGTGGTCAAAGTCTAGCCAAAGTGTTGTAAACAAGTCCTTGAAAAAGCGG
>JBBPOD010000565.1:0-17062 GCA_038091255.1 Tylopilus intermedius | reverse complement strand
CCGATCAACAAACCTCCCTCACGACCTCCAGTCAGCGATTCTGAGCCACCACCCCCTATGATCATCCACTCCCCATCATTTCCCATGATATCCACCGTTGCTATCGCATCGTCCCCCGTAACGACAAGCGGGGTTCCGTCGCCTAACCGAACGCAGGCTGAATACTCGTCATCAGGCAAGCCATCTGCGGTGCCAGATTCAACGGCCCCATCCCAGGCCTCTTCACACGATTCCTTGTCTTCGGAAAAACCTACCTCAAGATTTATGGCTGAAAGAAAAAAGTAACCAACATTAGAATCCTACTTATCATGTCCTTGATATAGTACTCGCAATACCTCTGAACACGAATGTATCTGAATCCTGTTTTCCGAGTTTTAAAAGACTGGTTTGGCGCTTCTGGTAGACTTTCTAGCTCAGAACGTCGCTTGACTGGCAAGCTGTCCAAGCGGCATACAGTAGGCAAAAGGGTGAATATGCATGGTCTCGAACCGGAGACCCCCCGCAGCTTTAAGTTAGCGTTACGCTAAGCGGATGTGTACTAGTAATGACTCGGAACATGCCGTCGCAGGGGTGCAGTAAAATGAGCCAACGATCTATAAATAGCAAATAAGCTCTAATGTCGAACGCTTCAAGTTGCACTGATGCCATGATCTTGTTCAGTATTGTTTTTCGTGTTCTTGTCGCTCTCTTCACCCAAAGCTATTTTCAGCCCGACGAGTACTTTCAAGCACTAGAGCCTGCACACAAATATGTCTTTGGTTATGGGCACCTCACCTGGGAATGGGTGAACCCCGAACCTTTGAGGAGCATGCTATACCCTGCGCTCAATGTTCCGGTGTACTGGTTGTTGAAAGTATCGGGATTAGATGTCTATCCCACCTTGATGGTAGGTTCCGGCTCGCTCTTAGCCAATGTATCTAAAACCAATAGATCGCTGGACCCAGAATACTCCATGGTTTACTTGCCGCGCTAACAGACATGTGGGTACCAAAGCTGGCCTGCGTAGTCTTCGAAGACGCGTCTAGCAAGGGTAAGGGGATCGTTGACCGCGCGTTTATAGCAGTACGTGATCCTATTTGTGTCGCGGAATACCATCATCTATCATCATGTTTTATAGTACCTACTTTCCATAACATCTTTCTTCCATTCACTGTCCTTGTCAAGGTCATTGTCCAATTCTCTAGAGGTATCCCTCACAACTATAGCCTTGGCATATTTCCCTTGGAACGTCCTAGTGACTTCTTCCTTGGTTGACTTGTGAGTCCTGCTGCGTGTCCTGTCTCCGTGTATATCTTACGAATTTCTGAAGGTCAAAGCTTAGACGAAGCGCCATGTTCGCTGGGATTTCGTGCGCCATCCGACCAACAAATGCTATAATCTGGGTCTACATGTTTTCACTTCTATTTTGGTGCGTCAGAGGGAATGCAAAACTCCTAGTCTCTATTCTGTGGGATACAGCGTGCATCGGGTCTGTACCTTTTTTTTTTTGGGCAACCGTCTTTGACGTTTTCTGAAGCTCGGCGGTCCTTCTGACCGTTTTTACGCTGGACACGTGGTTTTACGGTCGTGCAACATTGACATTGTTGAATTTTCTGCTCGTCAATGCGTCGCCAGTGTCATCGTTTTACGGATCCAACCCCTGGCACTATTACGTCTCGCAGGCCTTCCCCATTCTGTGCGCATCAGCACTGCCGTTTGTTCTTCATGGAATTTGGCTCGCGTTCGCAATACCTCGATCCAAGCTGCGTATCATGGCAGGGTGCATCGGATGGACTATACTTGTCTATTCCTTCATTGGGCACAAGGAATGGCGGTTCCTTCACCCGTTACTGCCCATGATGCATATCTTGGCTGCCCAGTCCGTCGTTCAGCTACTACAAAGCCAAGAAGTTCGGTCCGTAAGGATGAAAAATCGAGCTCCCGCTACTTGGAACGGACCACAGTTCCTCATTCCTCTGGTTTTGTCACTATCAATTCCTGCCTCTGTTTACGTCGTGTTCTTCCACTGCACGGGTCAGATCGGGGTCATGTCCTTCCTGAGGCAACTCCCGGTCGATAATTCCACGACGATCGGGTTCCTGATGCCATGCCATTCCACACCATGGCAAGCATATCTCCATCGTCTGGACCTTGCTCAGCCTGGCAAGATGTGGGCGTTAGGATGCGAGCCACCTTTGGGGTATGCCACAATGCTAATTGCCTGTGCGTGACCATGCTGAGCAGGCGGTCCAGGCTCCAGAATCACACAGAATACAGAGATCAGACTGATATTTTTTTCAGGTCCCCCATTTCATACATAAAAACTCATTTCCCAGCTCAGGTTGATCCTACATTTCCTTTGTCCCCTTTTCCATCCACAGTTGCAGATGCAACCTTTATACAAGCATTGCAAGAGATAGAGATCCAGTCGGGCTCATGGGATCTAGGGTGGTGGCACAAGTGGCCAAGGTACATAGTTTTCTTTGGTGCACTTTTGGAAGAAGCCGGGATACGGTCTTTGTTCGAGAAACAAGGGTATGTGGAAGTATGGAAGGGTGGTTGGCAGTGGGAAGGAGAAGGGAAAAGGAAGGGAGGTGTGAGGGTCTGGGCTCACGGAGGCGTGGTCAGTAATATTTCCTAGAAGCCGATACCAATGTATAGCCCTTCGAGCTGCTAATGTCGAGTGCTTCCTCACAAGAAAACCCTGTTGATTCGGGTTTCAAAGTAACATAGATTCGAAGGTTGGTAACTGAACATAGACAGCACATTGTCAAAGGAAACGCAGACATGGCTTGATGGTACCTCCGTTCTACATGACTTGGCGGTGCTCCAACCTCATTTGCTCTGGCGTCGGGTGAGCTACATCGCGAGGTTAGTGTATACCGATCGGTAACGTAGGCCAACCACTTACTCGGCGACGCTTCTTTAATCTGAAATACGATTACAATTCAGAAAAACGAAAAGTGGCAAAGGTACATACTTGTGTTTCTTCATCTTCTTTCGCTTCTTTCGGCGTGTGCTATCAGCGTGGATGGTAACCCATTCCTGTGCCGTCTCCTTGGCCAACGCCATGTCATTCTTGTCGTTCAGTCCAAGACGAGACAAGGTTTGTTGCCATGCGATAGCACCTCCAACGCGATTCATGACCAACGTATGTGCCAATTGACGAGCAGCATCCGCATCCGCATCAGGGGACGACTCCGGGGGATTATCGATGGTAGAAAACGAGTGCTGTGAGTTGTTGACTTGATCTTCTAAAGATGTGAAGAGCGGCGCAGAAGAGTCAACAGGCTCGAAGATGGTGGAGGACGGCTGATTCAGAAGGAGCAAGGGCCGGTGTAACGAGAAAAACTGATGAAGTTTGTATTCCTTGGAAGAGAGAGCAGGGTGGATTGGGACATGCTCGACAGACGAAAAAAGGTTGGTGGGCGGGGGTGAGACGCTCGGATGGATGGATCGCGATGTCTCTGTTGGCTTGCTGGACAAGCTGTCGTCACTGTGTGCAGCCTTTGCCACCCCGCTTGTATTTGTAGGTGGACTAGTGGCAGTTGATTCTGCTTGTGGTCCGGAAGCCAGCGTGGTGTTATTGTCTACCTTTGCGCGGCCAGGCTGCAAGACTGGTTTCGGAGGCTTGGCAGGAACATGTCTTCCACCACCTGGTTTGGAAGAGAAGAAGGAGGAGTAAGCTCTGCCTACTTGACGAGTAGTACGAGCTAGACCTCGGATGAGCGGCATGTAAGCAAGCTAGACGCTCAGGCTTGCAATTGCCAGTGAGAGGTGGCCAAATGCAGTACGACAGCTTGCCACTTGCCACGGTGGTCCGCGTCAATCATCATTCACACGTCTACAGCTAATTAACCTCTATAAATTCACTCCATTCATCTCAATGCTCGTCTGCAACAGATCTGTTCGACTTAATGTCTCCCTCCAAATCCACTTCACACGTCATCCTCACAAAAGGTTGGTTGAAACGTGGTGTGCTCGACTTGCTCCCGCATCTGCCCCTTGACGTCCTTTGCGAGGTGAGGATAGCCCGTTGACAAATGATATCTATTTACCAACATACTCCAGATATTCTGTTTCCTGCACCCAACCGATCTTCTTGTCCTCGCTCGTACTGCCAAATTATTTCGCCGCTTCCTCATCAGTCGGTCGGCCGCGTTTATCTGGAAAGCTGCCCGGAGAAATTTGGACGGTCTTCCTGAGCCGCCCTCAGACCTGAGTGAAGTCCAGTATGCATCTCTGGTGTTTGGGTTCGGGTGTCATTACCAGGTACCTCAAACCGATACGTATTATCTGTCCGCCATGTTAAATCGTACGTCCCAGGATTGTGACAAGAAAGCCCGTGATATAGTGTGGCACTTGCGTATTCGCTCATGTACGAGTTGCCGATCGAAACACCAGTGAGTTCAGCAGGATGGCGATATACACGAACTAATGTTCTACCAGGCCGGTCAAAGTAGACGAGTGTGCTGATTACCTTGCAGTTTGTGAAACGCTTGCCTGCTATCCCGTTGCTTTGGAACAATACATTCCCTGCGGACCTTTTCTTGGTTCGAAAGGTAGGTTACTCGTCTGGCCATGCCTTCGGAAGGAACTTATTTTATGTAGGGAGCCCTGTCAAAGGCTTCCAGGAACAGCACATCAAGACATTTACGGACGAGCTGAGAGCATTACCCATCTCACAGCGTCAAGACTACCTGGACCACCGTAGGCAGACTACCGAGGCGATTGGTGAAGTAAGTATCACGATCGACGAATTACACAATACTCACCCTCATCAATCTCCAGTTTGCAAGCGCAGGTGTCGCGTGGCAACTTGAGGCGAAAAGTATGCACATCACGGAAATGCGGAACAAACGTGTAGCACGGGCAGAAATGTTTGTCTAGTCTGTCAAGCTGCGACTTCGGCTAATGTTCTCGAATAGAATCCGCGAGAATCTTGTTACTGCCGGCTTCAAAGAAGAAATCGATTATTTTGGGTGGGACCGCATTCGCAAGCATTCCCTTATCAACAAGACCCAGGCATTGACAGACAAGGGTAAGGTGTTGACCTGTCTTTGCCCAATAAGTTGAACTGACTTTGCATCCAGCCTCCTCCAGCGTTCTGGACCAACTCAGAGACTATATGCTAGGATGGAGAGAAGTTCGGATGGAAGAACAAGTTTACGCCTTCCGGCGGCGAGCTTTCCTCGACGCATGGTTCCACTTCACGTCATATATCTTCCGTGACGCCCCCAGTGGTTGCCCATACCTTCCCCTTCCACCCAATGCTACCATCGGTTTCTTTGAAAGCATCGACTCTGTAATACGACAATCCGGTTCGCCATCAGACGAGTCTCTCCTCAAACAACTCCATGTTTCCTTCCCACCAGCTTTTAATTATATCCTCGAGTGGCATAAAACTGTCCGTCGAGAGCTTGCCAGTTTTCTTCCGGACCACAAGGCCGACGACGACGACGAAGCTGTCCATGCTCGGCTCAAGCTTGCCACATCTGTTTTCCACTGCACTGGTCGCAATTGCCGAGGTGAAGGTCGCCCCCTGGCATATCCCGAGATTTTATTTCACCCGTGTTTCACACTCGTGACACACGGAAATGGACCCTCCACAAAAGATCCCCGAGGTATCGCCCGTCAAAAGGCGTGCCTTGTGATGGGTGGTCCTTGGGACTGCAAAGGTCGCGTTGAAGCGCATCCAAGACGGGACGTAGTGAACAAAGTATTGCTGTGTTGTGGAAATGACCCTGTATCTACCACTGCTGCGGAAATGGACAATCAAGATCCCAAGCTGATATGCCCAGAGTGTGCTTCCCGCGATAGGGTAATTACATTCATGTCCTGGCGTTGTGCAGTGAGTGTTTCCCTCCATGTTTGTCGTGGTCATCTGCTAACATTTTTCAGGTTCAACATAATATTATATTTCATCCCGATTCTACCCGCAAGCAACCCTGGCTTATGGCTAGCCATAACTCGCGCATACAGATCGCCATGTCGGGTCTTCGTGTCCTGCGGTCCTTTGCAGCCAGGTCGGGGCTTAATGTAGGCGACCATTCTGTCTGTCTCCAGTGCCCTCCTCGAATTCCTTCGTGGAATACCCGCTTTGGATTTGAAGACTTGTTGAGTCATATGAAAAACCAGTGCGTATATTATTGGGAAGTGAAAGACTCTGGCCTAACCACAATCTTGTTAGGCACGATGTCCTCAGTCCGGTCTTTGGAAAACATTATGCATTTGACTTGAACATTACCCCAGTTTACTTGGACTTCGAGATACCGAGGAAGTAGCATTGAGGCTATTAAATTATTTGCTCGGCGTCCCGAAACACATTCATATACCCCGCTGTTCCAACAAGCTGATGTGTATCATACCGTAACCTACATACTATGCTACGTTGCTGACTAAGCACACCAAGGGGCGAGCAAACACACGGCGCTTGTTCGCTTGATCTATTTAGCAAACCATGTCTGGAATCTGCAGACCGCGCCTGGCTGAGGAACGCAAGCAATGGCGGAAAGACCATCCCTTTGTACGTATTACCCATTTGTTACACGAAGATCGCTTGCCTCGGCTTGCATATAACATGGCAAAACTACATCCTCCCTTTCAATTATCTCTTCGGGAGGCCTTCGTTCACCTTCGGCGCTTGTCATTTAGGGATTTTTCGCGAAACCTGCAAAGGCTGCCGATGGAACCATGAACCTGATGGAGTGGGAAGTTGGCATTCCCGGGAAAACTGGGGTATGTACTTGAATATTTCAAGCGCACTTGTGTCGAGTATGTTGTATCACTTAGACGCCATGGGAGGGTGGGCTGTATAAGCTCACTATGACGTTTCCAGAAGGCGAGCCACGCTCTTTCTGCCGAGTGCCACCCACTGATTGTCGAGCAGATTACCCATCCAAGCCCCCAAAATGTATGTTTTTTACACAGGAGGTATTTGCCACATACTCGATCGATGATCGCATATGCAGGTAAATTCGCACCACCACTGTTTCACCCCAATGTGTATCCTTCTGGCACCGTCTGCCTTTCTATCTTGGATGAGGAGAAATCGTGGAAACCTGCTATCACGATCAAGCAGGTAGGTTTTTCGGACCTGAATCCAAAATGCACACGTATGGATGTCCGGTTGTTAGATATTGCTGGGTATCCAAGACCTGCTAGACGATCCAAACGTCAACGATCCTGCGCAAAGCGACGCGTATACCATGTTTAAGTGAGGCTTTGGCACAGTTATACTTTCCACGTAGCTGATCACATCACAGGAATGACAAGGTTGCCTATGAGTGAGTATACATCCATCGGAGAAGAGAGAGCCTTTATCACTAACCGACCACAGGAGGAGGATCAGAGCACAGGCCCGAGAAAACCAGCCAAAGTAATCTTGCAACCACCGACCTCACTATCATTGTCAGAGACGATACCTCGTACTATGTCATACATGCTTGGGTGCAGCCACTGATGTCTATGTAACTAAGAATATACTCGACATCTCAGTATATGAGCTTCTCGATTGCTAGTTTGATGTTGCGAATTTGGCTCTGGAGCTCACGGACCTCGCTAGTAGTCACACTTGCAGCAATGACTGGTCGAGATACATTGCAAGCGCGTCCTAGCGCAGCCTTTGAAGGAATGAAGACGTATGGGACGTTCTACGAAGCAAGCATGACATAAACATCAGCCAGGTGTGAGCATCATAGAGTTGAAGTATTACCTTTTCTTCACACAATAAGGGAAGGTGTAACAAGATCTCCAAAGGTTCCGTGTCCGCAGTGAGTACAATGAACTCGGCGATGCCACGGTTCAAGGTTTTTGTAGCTAAATTAAGTGTCGTTTAGCGTCGCACAAATGTCTCCAAAAGCATAGGAACAAGTAACGAACCTTCGTTCGCGCCTTTTTTCAGTTGTTTGTACTGGCCAGCCTGCTGTACCAGGTCCAGGAGCTTTGGAAGCAAACAGCAACGAGCAATGAACACGGTGGTCAACTGCATGCATGCGATCACGATAAAAGGAATATCTTACAGAGTTTGTCAGTTGTTCATCAGCAAGAGGCCATGCTTTTCCTTTGGTTTCCGCCATTTCTCCAGTGGGAAGTGTCAGTTGGTTGATGAATAGTGCGTTGACCTCACAAGTCGATCCTTGGTCGAAAACGAGTCGGTGTTGCTGACTAAGCTGGTGTACACCAGTTGACGACTCAGTGACCGTGACCACCTCGGCGGCCTGCCTTGGCTGACCAAGTTCGACGCGGACTCCCGCTGTTCGCAAGCAAGGTAAGTAACATTCGACTCTATCGAACATCCAAACTGGGTAATATTTCAGTTCTTACGCAGGACCTCCCCTCTTCGTTCAACCAGATTGCCGGTCATGGCCAGCCAGGTCAATCAAACACCGACGAAACGTATATGCGTGATCGGTGCTGGTCCAGCAGGTTTAGCTATGCTTAAATATCTGTCCCAAACGTCATATTTCAAGACAGGATCCTGGAGGGTAGTTGCTTTCGAATCACGCTCGAAAGTCGGAGGAATATGGTATGCGCGTTCTATTGACTCTCCTTCTGCCAAAATAACGAAGAGTGCTGTGCCATCGGGTTAAAATAGGTTTCCTGCACCACCGACTGACGACCCACCTCTGACACCGCTGTACGATTCACTGGCAGCTAATCTTCCCCACCCAATCATGGGTTTTACAGAATATCCATTCCCCCCCTCCACCCCATTGTTTCCCGTGGCTACCACAATTCAGACGTATATAGAGTCCTATGCGTCTCATTTCGACCTCACTCCCCTGATCCGATTCAACACTACTGTTACCCATGCAACTTGGATTCGGAATCACTGGAAAGTCACGATTTCCACGGGCGAAGCACTAGAGTTTGACAATCTTGTTGTCGCGAACGGGCATTACAGGCTCCCCTATGTTCCGGATATACCAGGACTTGATCACTGGATAAAAACTAATATGGCCTCCCACTCAGCGTGGTATCGATGTCCCCAGGGGTTTGGTCGTAAGGTGCTTGTTGTTGGGGGTGGGCCGAGTGGAAGAGACATTGCTGCAGAGATGGGCGGTCCCAACCGGACCGTTATTCACTCTGTGTCAGGATCGGTGTCTCGGGATGAGCAATGTCCCAGACTCAGAGGGGGGCCCCTTCAGTTCTACGATGATGGTCGAGTCCTTTTCGAACAGGGCATCGTTGAAGAGAACATCGACCACTGTATCTTAGCAACTGGCTTTCAGATGCACTTTCCGTTTTTCGATGACGACACGATGAAAGTTGGCCATCCTCCCTTTCATGAGCAGTCATCCCTCCCCGCGGACCTCCACAATTCCCGTCACCATGTATTCCCTCTTGCCAAACACTTGTTTCCGTTGCAATCTCGTTACCCACCGTCATCGGTAGCCTTTATGGCGCTCCTTCGGAGAGTTCCACCACTGCCTATAGCAGAAGCACAGGCCCGCGCGATAGTCCGCGCCTTTGCTGATCCTGCTTCACTTGATTTGAAACAGGAGGCAGAGAATGGTCTAACAAGATCACGGGCACTGATAGCAGCAGGAGCTTCGTCGCCTCTAGAGCTTGCGAAGGCATGGTTTTTCTTCAGCGATACGGAACAATGGGCATATCGCGACGAGCTTTTCGCATATGCAGCGGAGGCCGGTGATTGTCCGGCCACCAAAGTCACCGACTGGGAAAAGGAGTTTTGGAGGAACAGGGATGTTTTTCGAGCTGCATGGGTGGACTTGCAAAGGAAGAACGAGTCGCAAAAGTGGTCTGAAGGTGTCGGTGAGGGAGGTGTGCAGGAATGGGTGGAGATGATGTATCGGCTCTTCAGTGCAACATGCACGAAATAGTTCACGTTCCGAGGACAATGAGAGCGAACTTGGAAATTGACTAGGATGGATCCCGTGATCACGTACATCTATCCGATCACGATCTATTGAATACTGTCGGCCCGGCAATTCCGAGTGATCTAATAAAAGGCGAGTAAAATCGATCACACCCTCCTGTCATCGCTACCATGCCTCCAAGGGACACCGCACCAGGCCAGTTGAGCGGAACTCTCCTCGTGCATGGGGATGATGCCGCAGTGCCAGGTGCAGAGGTTGCGCCGTCGATCTCAGTAACGTCGAGCAAGTGTCTTCTTTCCTGACATGGACTCGGAGGTGTTTACTGATTATACTACTTCCCATCTGTTAGCTTTCAGGAGAGCTCCCGGTGGTGATCCAATTGGCGGCGGCGTGGACACTAACTACCTTGTATATTCTCGATATGCCCAGACCGTGTCGACGCGGGTGGAACAAATCCTTGGGAAGATCAACGTATGTGTTTACTAGCTCGCGTACCGATGTATCCAAAACTCTTTCAGAATGGTCATGCCATCACATATTCATCCGGTTTGGCTGCTGCTTCTTCGGTGAGCTCGACAAGCGAACACATTCTATTGCCTGGCTCATGCAGGTTGGAAGGCTCTGGTACACTTCAAACCGAAGCGCATCGCTATCTCTAAAGGATATATGGGGTCTCACGGTTCCATCGAGGTCTACTTAAGAGGAAGATTTGAGGATACTCCCATCATTGACCTCGATGACGAGTATCAAGAGGGTGATCTATGCTGGCTCGAAACTCCGCTCAACCCTACAGGCGAGTCCCGGTGGGTTATGACTGTGGTGTCATGTGTATTGTGTGTCTGACGGCCAGAACCAGCGATATTCAGTACTACGCAAACAAGGTATACTAGTAGGCGGCAGGTTTCAAATATAAACCATTCACTCTGTTCGTGCTATTAGATACATGCAGTAGGCGGAAAGTTACTTGTCGACTCGACGTTTGGCCCTCCGCCTCTTCAATACCCATTCAAGTTTGGTGCCGACTGCGTCTTCCATAGTGGTATGTTCCAGATCACTACGTCCAGCTTTTGAAAACCTACGAGATTATTCTCAGGGACCAAGTACATCGGAGGTCATTCTGACCTTCTTTGTGGAATTTTGGTCGTCAAGACAGCTGAAGAAAGAGAGCGAGTAAGTTTTCCTCGAATAACTTCAAACCACCGTTCGACAGTCGAACTTCAGTTATGGAACGACCGTGTTTTCATGGGAAACGTGATGGGATCACTGGAGTCGTGGCTTCTTTTGCGATCTCTTCGTACGATGCATCTCCGCATTCCGAGACAGTCAGCAAGCGGGACGGAGATTGCGCAATGGTTGCACAGAGCTACTCTTGTCCCTGAGGGCCAGGAATTCGACGGCATCCCGGGCGGCGTCGTCACGAAAGTATACCACTCTAGCTTACAAGGTACCGATAAACGAGGCTTTAACCCAGCGTCACAAATGGAGGGTGGTTACAACGCCACCTTTTCTATCCTTGTGTGTCCATCTGGAGTTAACTTCTTGGGTTACAGCATTGACATGGAAATCGCCAGCTTGCACGACTTGCCCAAGCAGAGGTTCTCCCACATAACCTCGAATATTTCGTGGTACGTCGACGTGTCCCCGTTACGATCTGTAAGTTGACTGGCTGCGCAGCCTGCTACCAGTCTTGGGGGCGTGGAATCGTTGGTTGAACACCGCATCAAGGCAGATCCAAAGGAGAACCCTCTCATTGTCCGTCTCAGCATTGGGGTGGAGGAAGTCGAGGAAAGTTGCGAATATGTCCTTCATCGATCCAGATACTGATCTGCTTATAGGATCTCAAGGATGACCTCCGGAAAGCGCTCCAATCTGTTGCGAAGTTGTAACGAAACGAAACATTCTTGTACTAGTAGTCATATGGGTGATCTTAGCACACTTGCAGGTGTACCTTGTGTAAACAGTGCCAAACAACTTGTACGCGTCGCGCACTGAGAAGCCGCGTCAGCAAGCGATATCACTTCATCACCACCATGAACAGTCTCGTTCAGCGATATGCAGGCTCTGGCACGACATCGCACATGCAAGCACGTAATGCGGCCGTTGTAGACGACGACGACTACCATGGCTCTGACGCCATGTGGGGATCTGTGGCCGGCTATGGTAGCCTGGCAAAAGGCGTACCCAACTTTATCGTTCCCTCTGTCCCAGATGTAAGTATACATCTTGATCAACGTTCCTTATCTTATTCTAGCAAAGCCGGCTGCCTTCCTGAGTCTTCATACGGACGATCATGCGGACCCATCCTGCAGAATCAAGATTCGGCATGGAACGACGACCTTGGCTTTCAGGTTCCGAGGTGGTGTCATTGTTGCCGTCGATTCACGAGCTACCGCTGGAAACTACATAGGTGGCTACACATTGCAATGCATCCACCTGACATTTTCTGATGATGTGTAGCTACTGGAACCGTAAAGAAAGTCATTGAAATCAATCCCTATTTACTGGGGACAATGGCTGGTGGTGCAGGTGCGATGCCACAACAACTCTCATTTGTGCATGAACTCAACACTTTATCAGCTGATTGTCAGTATTGGGAAACATACTTGGGGGTGCATTGTCGCCTCCACGAACTCAGAAATCGCGAGCGAATCTCGGTTTCTGCTGCGAGCAAGTATCTCAGCAATCTCGTGTACAGCTACAAGGGTATGGGTCTGAGCATGGTACGTTTCTCCTTGTCTGTCGACCGAACCGCTTTCCATGACGTCGACAGGGTACAATGATATGCGGCTGGGACAAGTCGGTAAGTATCTTGACTACTTTTTCGATCATGGCTTACTCCCTCAAGGGTCCCGCATTGTTCTATGTAGACTCCGATGGCACACGCTTGAAAGGAGATCTCTTCTCTGTTGGTTCCGGGAGCACGTTCGCGTATGGTGTGCTGGATCAAGAGTATCGGTGGGACCTCACAGATGAAGAAGCTCAGGAGCTTGCGAGGAGGAGTATCTATGCCGCAGGCCACCGTGATGCGTTCTCGGGCAACTCGTGTAACCTCTACCATGTGAAGGAAGGCGGTTGGGAGTTCATTGGTATGTCCAAAGTGAATGGTGGTCTATCTTACTCTGACGTATGTTAACAGGTAACTACGACATCACTAAACTGCATTATGACGGCCCTGGAGAGACTCCAGGTCAAGGTTATGGATACGATGTTCGCGTCGAGGCTCAAGCGGCTGCGATTGCAGGCCAAGCGTGATGTTGTATATTAGCAGTGTGACTTGTGTTCGAGGCATAAATACTACAAGCGAGCCACGAGCTAGCTAGCTGCCCATGAAACCGATCTTTGCCCCACAATTTAAACCGGCGCGCTCGACGCCACAAACTCGCTCCAAACAGCCCGACCATGACATGGCGACAAATGTCGGGCTACAACCAAGCTTCGTCCTTCCCCCGATTCCACACCCTTACCCGTACGAGCATATCGCCATCGTTGCCACGGATGAAGGTCTCGTCGTGCGCCCTTATCTCCCAGGGATTTCCAGCCTGAGTCTCCATTCATGCGTCCGTATTTCTTGGGGCAAACATCCCAATGTCCAAGAATTCCAGCTTGACGAAAATGACTCCTCGATAGACTGGAAGTCCAGTGTCGTCGTATATGGCATAATTGGTGTCATGGAACTTTTCAACGGTACAGATTTACGTTCCACGGCTCCGCAGGACTTGGTCTAAGCAATGTCCCATAGCATCATACCTACTAGTCATTACTGACCGGTCGCATATCGGGTGTCGTGCGTTGCTATTTTCCTTGGCTAAAGTTGAGACTCATCGGTGCCCAGTGTTGGACGAAAGCCGCCCCGTCTATGCCGTGAAGTCTGTTTGTGCGATTCCTCTGGTCAAGGATCGTGCCCAGCATGCACTCGACACTGTCACGAGGCAAATCTCGCCTTCCCAGGTTCCTGATGATGTTATCCAAGAGTCGGCCTTGGCGGAAGAATCTACCAGTAGTGCTCGGGTCAAATTCGCAGATGACAACGACGTCAAGATTATGAGCCCTATCGTGGACACCGTCGATGATATTCATGACGAAGAACATTTGTCACTCGCATCGCTCCCGTCCTCTCGGGCGGCATCTCCGACACCAAGCGAATCTTCAGCGAGTCCCTATCTAGTGAAAGCGATCGCAGACAGAATGTCATTCTGGACGAGACTTTCCAAGCGCCAGCCTACTTCGGCAGACGAGTCGATCGTGGCCTCCGACGAACCCCGATCTTTGGATTCTATCATTCAGAGCGCGCAAGGGGAGCCTGAAGCCGTCATTGACTCAATCATCGCTTCTACCGCACCTGCCCCGGACTCAGTGGAAGAACGACACTGTGAACTGGAAGACAGGGTACTCCGTGAATGCATCAGGGAATATGTTAAGGGTTGCATGTACTTTGCTTATCATTTTGGCAAGTATTCTTCCTTTAGAGCGCCTACGAGTTAACGAATGTTCGAACAGACATATCGAGATCCTTGCAGAACAAGCATGACCAGTCTTTGAAGTCAAGCAAGGAAGAAAGCTTGTATGCTAAGCTTACTGCCCTTCCCCCGGACTCCTCGGCCGAGTATTCGGACTGCAAAGTTGATCCCCTTGTCGAACCCTTCCCGACGCTTCCCCTTTGGAGGCGTGTCAAGCGGGAGTTCTGGTGGAACGAATGGCTCTCGAAACCCTTTATAGATGCAGGGGTAGGTCCCTTCCACAAACAGAAACAAGGATTGATGCGAATCCTCTCAGATGCATTCATACGTGTTACCGATTGTGCAAGGTTACTTCCAGGTATCGTCTTTCGACCTCCAAACAAACTCCTCTACGAAGGAACAGGGCGCGGTCTCGCGTGTGGACTATTTGATCGCATCCAGACGCTCTAGACACAGAGCTGGGCTTCGTTATCAGCGACGAGGTGTGGACGAAGAGGCTCACGTGGCGAATTTTGTCGAAACAGAGACAATTATGAGGCTAGAGGCAAGTCGAGGTGTCCAATTCGCGACCCAATTTGTTTACATGCAAACAGAGAAGCGGAATAGCAAATGTCTTTAGTTTTGTCCAGATTCGTGGCTCAGGTAGGGTAACTCTTTCTTGAAGTTAGATGCAATGACCTAGCCTCCGAAGTTCCGCTCTACTGGACACAATCAGGATACAGTATCAAACCACCTCCGGTCCTTTCGCCTGAGTGCACGCCTGAACAGAACCTGGACACCATGAAGCGACACTTTCAGCGCAGCACCGCTGCCTATGGGTCACATGCAAGCTCTTTTTCACTTGTTGGCTAGACGGCAATCTGATTTATGACCACCAGACGATAGTGAACCTAGCGGAGCAAACAGGAAAGGAAGGTGTTCTGACCAATGCTTACAAGTCGTACGCGAAGCGAATGGATAGCAAAAATGTTCGGTCGGTACTATTCACGGTTGGAGTGTTACTCAAAATTTAACGACCATTCAGCTACTGCGAGTATGACTTTCATCACGAAACGAGAGGAATGAAGTATGTGATCAGATACTTGTGGACTACATGTCTCAATGGAGATAGGTATGAGAACATCTCGAAACTTATCAATGAACTCGAGCGAACGTTTGAGAGCCAAGGGTACGCATTGATCCGCGCTCTTTGCTCATTCTTTACTATGTTCAACGTTAGATACTTCTGGATTTCCGACCACGTGTTGTTAGCGAAACAGAAGGGTGTGTTTCGCGTCAACTGTATTGACTGTTTGGACCGAACGAACGTCGTTCAGGTATGTCCATCTGCCTTGTATGTTTCGCTCTACCCATTGTCTTTGGTAGTCTGCTTTTGCCCGTCATACTCTTGGCATTCAGTTAGAAGCTATTGGCATTATCCTTGAACTCCACAACGGGCGGTCGGAAATGGACACAGTTTTCAATGATGGTTTGTGACGCCCATGATTCACCACACATCCCGGCTGACCGGTGACATTGAACAGTTTGGGCGAATAGCGGCGATGCCATTAGCCGTGCGTAGTGAGTCTATCTCACTGGCCCTCAAAATCCTGACTTTTCACACTTGGATACCAGCGCTGGGACCTCGGCCCTGAAAGTAAGCTACAGTCCTCTATAGACAGCATCTATGCTCACTGATTTCTCCAGGGTGATTTTACCAGGTACTGTCTACATCTGAATTGGAAAACTCTACTCTAAGTCGTCTTCAGGACTGGAAAGCGTGACCTTGGTGGCCTCTTTCACGACGGCGTTAATTCTCTGGCAAGAATGTACAGCGCCACGTTCAGCGACTGGTTCTGTCAAGCTGTAATCGACTTTATGCTCGGATACAGGTCTACCTCTGTCTTCTCGGAGTTCCTCCTGAAACTGCAGTCAACCGATCCACGAGAGCTCATTCGCTTGTCGAGAATTCGCGCTGAAGCCATTGCCACCTCTGTCTGCCGTGTGTTAGATGAAGGAGAGCCTCTCCTAGCAGGATGGACGCTCATTTCGCCAGGGCATCTAAACGTCAAGATCAGCGATAAATTCGAAGAAAAGATACTACTGCTGGTACGTCAGACGGTGTCGCAGTGCTGTATACCGATTGACGTTGCATCGTAGAGTGCTCGTGCACTTTATATTATTGTAGGATCTGCAACCCCGCCTCTCGACCGGGGAGAATCTGAATTGAAGCACAGAGCTATGACTATACCCTCGAGAAAGTGAAACTCTATACTCGTGTGCCTCTCGGCACGATCACAAAAATCACCAAAGGTCCTAGTTGTCCAGAGTAGCCCAAAAAGATGTTCATCTCACAGTCTTGTACGGTAGGCGCCTACATCTTGTCTCCCCTCCAAGAAGCCGGCCGGGATCCTGTCCAAAATGCCGGTTTCACCGTCACTTGGCTCAACACAGACCTCGTCAGCTCGCGGATGACGAGCTACTCCTACCGAAACCACCCCGTGGACCTCCCCAAATCAGACAGTGCCCACGACGAACAAGCGCACGCTGGCAAGACGACTGTGGGCAGTGCAAAGCGCCCTGCTAACCGGTTGTCGCAGTTCTGGACGCTCCATGCACGCGCCAAGTCCACGTTGGCAGCGGCGGTCTCGGAAGACCAAGCGAAACCAGAGGATACCTCGTTCGCTGCGTTCAAGGCCTTGCCCATTGGCTGTACACACGTACAAGACGGGTATAGGTATGCAGAGCCTGCGGACGACCTCGCGAACGCCACGTCGTGCAAGGAGGCGGTGGACATTATCACGG
>JBBPOD010000564.1:0-17062 GCA_038091255.1 Tylopilus intermedius | reverse complement strand
CGCACGTCTGCACAACCCTCTATGCCCATCTCCTCGTACAATCCGACCCCATCCATCAAGGTCGAAGCTAACCAAGCCATGCGTCCACCGGCCATGTGTAGGTTCTGTGGCGGTCCGGGACACTTTATGCGGACGTGTCCTACCTGCATCGAATATTTGCAGAGCGGAAAGATCGTGAGAGGGACAGATGGCAGACTCTACCTCCCAGACGGAACCGAGATTCCGTGTGTACATGGAGCAAGGTGTCTAAAGGAGGCTGTCAATCAGTCGCCATCCCTGCGACAATCTAACCAAGCATCGTCATCATCCGTAACAAGCGCTAACACCTTTTTAAGGGAAACACCGCCGCATATGATGGCAGGCATCTTAACTGCGGCATTCCCGGACACGCCAGTCATTTTGGATATCGACCCTTCCGCCTTCACAATGGCGGAAGTGGAAACGGAGAGTACCGAGATGCCTATAATCGCTGACGCCGATTTCCAGCCATACTTCGCTCGGGCATGGGCCAACTTCCAGGCAGATAAGGCCTCGAAGGACAAAGGGAAACGAGTCCAGTTCGATGGTGTTCAGGTTCCACCTTGAAAGAAACCAGAGAGCCGGACCGCTACTGTAACCGAGGAGGTTCTTGTCGAAGTTACCATGAGTATGGAAGGCTCAGGACAACGACAGCAACAGCGCAGGATCAGTGGGAATACTCACTGATAAGCAGTACCGAAGGTAGAAGAGATAGAGTAGTGATGGAGTTGGTGTAAGGGCCTGTATAACCCTTGGAGTGATCCGACTAGTAGGAGGTCAAGAGCACTTAGATTGTGCAACGGGTGAAAACCCGGACTATATAGTGTTTACAGAATTGTTTGTATCTGTGTACAACTACTATAGGGCAGGTCCATGGAATGTTCTATGACATTCCATGGATATCGATTGATCATCAATGATGTCATGTGCAGCATGTGCTGACTGATCATGTTATCTGATGAGTCATCACTATCATGTCATCACAGAGATAAACGATTAGGGCCTAGACCATTGATAAGGTAATCCGAGTCTAGACCATGCTTAAGTAATAAGCTTTGATCGTGACATAGGAGTATATCCCTTTCGGTATAAGCTTAGTCATCATCTGTGATTTCGACAGTTCTCTCTCCCAAGCTCCAGAAAGTTGCCCCTGCGTCGTCGACCCCTATCCGAAGTAACCCGCCGACATCTGCATCCTCTTCCGCTGCACCATCCTCATCTTCAACGGTCTCTGGACCAGTTTCTACTCAGTCCGGAGAACCAAGTAATCTTCCCTCACGAGTCTCCCAAGCTAACCAACCTTCCGTCCCCATCACACAGTACAAGTACTCATTCCCCCTCGAGGATGAGACTGCGCCTCGCCAAGTGCTAGACCGGGTGTTGGACACCAATGTCCCAATCCCGGTGAAGGATTTGTTCGCTGTTGCTCTGGAGTTCTGGAAGCAATTCCGGGACATGACGTTGGTGAAGCGGACTACTAACCCTTCGTCTTCAGCCTTCCACGTTAACGAGCTCTCGGGCTGCGACCCAATGAGGGTTGGGCGATACTACGGTGAAGACGTACAACGGAATGACGATGGACTCATCGTCGCTCACCACAGCCTTCCACTAAGAGCAATCGAAGCAAAGATCTGTAGTTCAGGACGGACCCTACAGGGCATCCTGGATTCCGGGGCAGAGATCATTGCGATGCCCAAGCGTATCTGGGAGGAGCTCGGACTACCAATCCGCTCCGACCATGTCATGCGCATGTCTTCCGCCAACACCAATGTAGACACCACCATCGGGGTTCTTGAGAACCTAGTGCTGGACTTCGGTGCGGGCGAAGTTATGCTGCAGGTCCAGATAATGGCTTGCACAAACTTCAACCTGTTACTGGGTCGACCCTTTCACTGTCTAATGAGCGCGATCACTAATGACTTCCCGGACAGAAAACAGATCCTCACGTTACGGGATCCCAATTCCAGAAAGGAGTTCTCCTTGTCCACTCGTCTGTGGACGGAAGGGTGCCCCCGTTGCCGCGAGAACAAAGCCTGTAACAGTCACCATTCAGTGATCGAAATGGGTTTTTAAGTATCAATGATCCGTCTAACGACTGGGGAGAGACAACTCGCACTTCCGTGTCCGCTTTTCTTTCATCTTCGTCTTATATGCGCTTGCCTCTGTTGTCCGTAGGGCCTATTCCTCCTTCGCCCGAGTACTCGTTCCTCTCTTCGACTCAGTCCGCATTCAACGCGGATACTCTATCCACGCTTTCTTCCATTTATTCTTATGATACCACCACGCATGCGCTTGCTTACAAGCCCGTTGCGAAGAAGGTCCGTTCAGTGATTGCCCCCACAGACGAGGAGTTTCGCATCACGCGATCGCTTCCGGAGGACCCTCTCCATGGACTTGCATTACTTCCGTTTCATCCGCCGGACTTTGTTCCCGGACTTCGTTTTACACAAGAACGTGCTGACAACCTAGACCTTGACCCCGCAAATTGGCTTCTGCCAGATGAGATCAAGCTTGTTCGTTCGATCATCCACGAACATGAGACGGCTTTCACTTGGAATCTGCTTGAAAGAGGCCATCTCAATGAAATGTTTTTTCCTCCCGTTAAAATTCCTACCGTACCTCACACCCCCTGGGTGCTTCGAAACATTCCCATTCCTCCTGCGATGTGGACTGACACCATACAGATTATCAAGGACCGGATTGCATCCGGAGTCTATGAACCGTCGACATCCGCCTACCACTCCTGATGGTTCTGCGTTCTCAAGCAGGACGGAAAGTCCCTCCACCTCGTCCACGACCTTCAACCCCTCAATGCCATTACTATCCGCGACTCTTCCACTCCCCCGTTCGTTGAGCACTTCGCAGAGTCCTTCGCCGGATATGCAGTGTACGGGATGATGGACCTGTTCGCTGGATACGATCAACGACCGCTCCACCCAGAATCTCGGGATCTTACTACGTTCAACAGTCCAATGGGTCCGTACCGCTTGACTACTGTCCCAATGGGATACACCAATGTGGTACAGATTTATCAGGCGGACATGTCTTACATCCTTCAGGGCAAGATCCCCCATTACACATCAGTAATTTACCCCCCATATGTATGGGTTTGTGCACATATGTATAGGTCAATATAGACCCACAGACTCACAGCAAGGTCACCCCTGATACAGATCAATATAGACCTATACAGTGTCTGTATAGGTCTATATAAAATTGCTTGACTGTACAGAGCATATTCAGAGGTCCATACAGGGTCCATACAGACCTGTATAGATCCATACAGGTCTGTACAGGTTGCCTACATAACCATGTATAACTCTACAAATAGAAATTTCTTTATATGCATTCAAGGGAATGGTGATCATGACACAATCATTATCTATTCCATAACTAAGAGAAGCTACATGGGAGCCAGCTCAAACTCATTCTCATTCACCACCTTCCGAGCTGAGGCCTTCTCGAGTCCACACCTTAGTAGAAGGTTGATAAGCCAATCCAACTTGAATGCAGAGTGTACACTCACCTAGCTTTCTTTGCCCACTTCTCCAACTGACTGGACAGTATTGGTCCACCCTTCCTATCATTAAGCACTTGTCCAACCATCTTGTGGAATTGTTCATACTCTGTAGGCTCCACACTCCCACAATACCTTCCTAAATCTTGAATGTCACCATTGATGGAGAGAGCACGAAGGACAACCTTGATCTATCATGTCACATCAGCATGTTTCATTACCCACATAAGTCAGAAACAGACACCAGTCGCAACGAGAGCAATAGCGGCTGGAGGAATAGCCTTCTTGAACTCGCTTGTGTCCCCGAGCAACTTCTTACTACTGCCATAGTACACTTCCGCACATACGTGGTAAAGTGCCTTGTGCGCGAAGTTTCGTTCGCGCCCCTAAAACACCAGGTAAGTGTACAACCCACTGGCAGATAGATAGCATACAGAAACCTTCGGATTTGGTGCCCCCCGAAGGAACTTGGCACCTTGGATAAGTGCCGTTGCACGAACCTTGACCCAATTCGCCGACTCAGTTTCATTCATGTTTCGGGGCGGGATGAGGCTGTAAAGCGAAGGGACAAGGTTAATACAATGCTTCTTGATTTCCGAGCGAAATGTCGAAGCATCATTGAAAATCTAACAAGCTTTAGTTGGTTAACAAGAGTCGAGCAACACAAAACACGTACCAATGTCGAGAGTTCGTGTTTGTATTGGGGGAACCATCCCCCCTCGAGCTGGTGACCCATCCGCTTGAATTCCTGTAACATCTGTTGAACAATGCCATTTATTACGCCGACCTTGGTAGTGATGGGATTAGGGAAGGCATCTGCGACGGAGAGATAGATCCGCCACTCAAGTTTCGTGCAGTCAATTAATAATCTCCACATCGGCGGCCAGAAATTTCGCTTTTCGGCCTTCTTGTCTCGAGGGTAGAGCAACACGTCGTCATCGACCGGGCTGAGATCACGTCTGGTGCTGGGTCTTGTATTATGGCGGTTACGTGAGGTATTCAGAGCCCCTTGGGAAGGGGGCCGAGGGGCTCCGTTGCGCTCGTGATGGCGACAAAGGATATCAACCTCGTCGTGGCGGTGTGCGTGTATTTCTCGCTCCGGTGCAGAGCGGTTAGCACGCCGAGAGCACGGCGCACCGGTGCGTCGACGATGCTGATCACGTTTGGCCCCCGCTCCATCTGGTACACAGTGAGGACCCGAGTGGTAGTGTTAATCACACGTAACTTACTGTTGGAGCGTTCCACACAAAAGGTGGGGTTGCCTCGCTTCCGGTGGTGCAGGGATGGCACATCGGATTCACTAGACTCCGTCACGGCGGCCGTGTCGTTGTCCGAATCATGATCTAATTACTGTCAGCGACAACCTGGGACAGTGAGATTTCAACATACCGTGACTGTGAGGTCTGAGCCAACGACGTTTGATGTCATCGTGCTCTGGCTCACCTTCGGCATCGGATTCATCAATTTCAGACCCACCTTCATCTGAATTCACCGACCGACCTTGAACGAACGGATCGTCGTCATCATCTGCCTCCTCCCCTTCCGCCCCCCCTTCCGTCTCCTCTCGCGTCTCCTCTTCTGTCTCCTCTTCCGTCTCCTCTTCCGTCTCCTCTTCCGTCTCATCATCTGGCGCCTCTTCCTCGTCCGATGCCCCGGCTGGCTCGTTGTGGTCGTTGTGGTCGTTGCGGTTTTCATCCTTGGAATTACCGGGGTCGTCGTCGGCAGCGTCCACCCGGGCCTGCATCTCTGCATCCTCATCTAAACAGTTTATTGAGTATGAACATAATGAGAACACACACGAACTGACCTTCCCAATGTTGCATCACCGGCTCTGGTTCATAGCCATCAGGGGGAAGTTGATCCATATAACGGTAACCTCTCTTCGGTGCTCTATTACTAGTACAGCCGGGTTATCAATGGTGGCGAGACATAAAATAGGCACTTACTCTGTTGACCGAGACGACAGCGGTGAGTCTGCACCCTTGTGAGCCTTAGCGCGCCTGTATCCGAACCGAGAGGCACCTTCAGCCGTAATAAACACGGGCTTTTCGATGGTGGTTGACTGTGCAGCTGGTAACTGGGTAGACGGTATGTTTTCAGCAAGGAGGCCAAATGTAAATAGACTTTCTCACCACTTTCTCGGACTGACGTGCCAGTGGCCTGACAGCGCGTACGGTAGCCACGGTATTGATGCGCCTCTTTGATGGAAGCGGAGCCATCTTGTTAACGGGTTCATCTGGAGGGATATCGTGGCGAGCTCGCTTCTGAGATGCTTGAGTCACGGCATCACCGACGCGCTGCAGTTGCTCTGCCGCGCCGCCTTGACCAGCCCGTACCCGCGAAGTTCGTCGTGGCGATTGAGCGACTTCTTCAGGACGCTCAGCGTCTGATGCCTTGCGCTTTCTGGCCATGTGGACTGCAAGAATCAAAGTCCGAGCGTTTTGAAATTTTAAATTAAGTGACTCGGCAGAGTCCGATTCAGAAAACACCGTGCTGTGTAAGCGTGACAATCAATCAATCCCAACTGGGCCATGGACATACCGGATGCAGCAGCTCATTGTTGTGGAGGTCCGGACGTTCGTGCCCACCTTTGGCAGATTGTCAGATGGTTTTGCTGTACCCGCACCCGGAAAAAAACCGTACCCGTGGGTGTGAGCAGGGAGAGAGGGCAAGAGAAGCGATGGCACGATGCACATGATATGTGCGTCGTACCTGTCATTCCTTTCATGCCGAGTGCGATGGCGATGGCGAGGGCAGTGTCGGCGACGGCGCGTCATCGGCATGGGTGTTGGCATTGTCGTTGTTGTGCGTCATCGCGTCGACGCAGGTCCCGTTTGTGTTCGCGGGTAAGGACGAGGGCAAGGTGACGGCGAGGGCATTCGCACTTGCAAGCAAGCAGGAGAGGTTGGAGGGGTTGAACAAGGGCCGGGAGCGGGGCCGCGCCATCGTGCTGTCGATGAGGGCGAGGGTGAGGGCACGCGCATCGCATGGGTTGGGAGAGGGAGAGGGGCTAGGGCCGTCGTCGTCATTGCGAGGTAATGAGGGGTGGATGGGGCGTGACCTCGTCATTGCGTTATCGCGCCATTGGCGTCGTCGTCGCGAGGTGGTGGTGGTGGTGGTGTAAGGTTGAGAACGAAGGTGTATTGCGTCGTCGCAACTTGAAGGTGAGTGGTGATGGTGAAAAGCGGATGAGGACGAGAGGGGGAGAGGGCGCGTCGACGGCGACAATATCCTCGTCGTCATCGCGTCATCCTCGCCTGTCTAGTCGTCGTGGGATGGGTGAGGTGGTGGAGGTGGTGAAAGCGCGGTGAGGACGAGAGGGAGAGGGAGGGAGGGAGAAAGCACGTTGACGTCGTCGGGTAAATAACCTCGTCCTTGCGAGGTGGGTGAGGACGAGGGAGATGGAGAGGGAAAGGACGTGCCATCGACAACTGTGTGACATCGCTGACTCAACAGTGTTGTCGTTGCGTTGCCGTGGGCAACGCAGTCAGTGTTGTTGTCACGAGGCGGGCGAGGACGAGGGAGAACTCGGTGAGGATGCGTTAACAACGTGATGACAACGTGTCGTTGTCGCGTTGTCGGTGTCGGCGTCGCGTGGCTAGTTGGGTCAGTACACGGGTATGGGTATGACAAAGATTCATTCGTGTTGACATACTAAACATTGTTTTTGGAGTTCAGAACGTTCACGCGCCGTGGTAAGGACTCTAGAACGAGTCAGTCAACGGTCGAAGCGCATAAACGCAAGATACCTGCCTGTGAGGGCTCAAGACGAGTCGGACCAGCTGGGACCATCCAGACGCGATGAGGATCCTAGGGACTAACCTAGGGCAGTGCAGAATGCGTCAGAACGAGAGCGCGAACGCTCAGAGCAGGGCGAAGGGTGGAAGGACTCATTTGGCTAGTTCCAGCCGTTCTGGAGGACCCGAGGAACGAAAAACGGTGGCACGACACGACTTCCACAGCGTCAGAGAGTGCTCCAGAGTCGATCGGAATGAGCGCGTCGACGAAACGAACACACGAACATAGGGTCAGGAGGTCCGGAGAGCGTGTTGAAGGCGAAGAGGTCGTCGAGGTCGGTTTGGACCGCCCAAACGTTGTCAAAGGCGCCGAATACGATGGGATACATCGTAGAAGTGAGGAGAATGAGTGTGTCGTCGAAACGAACGCACTACGTCGAAATAGAGGGCTGGGAGGCCCCAGAGGTGAGCAGGACGCGGCGGTACGTGTTAAACCCCATTCGAACCACAAAAAACGTTGGCGACGGCATAGAACGATGGTGGACGATGGGGAATCGATGGCGCAACGAGCCCGCACACTACAAGTCGAAACAAGTCGAAATACGACCGCTAGCTGAAAACCAAGCGAGTCAGCACGGACAGCGCAGACGCACGACGACGGACGCACCTGAGCCACGCACACCATCTCCTAAGCATTCCCAACGACTTCACACCCATCCGAACCCATCATGTCGTCGAGGACGACTGAGAACGGGACCTACAAGCCCGTCAGGAAGTCCGGAACGACTCGGACTTGGACTTACCAGGTCATATGAGCGCGTTGAGGCCATGTCGGGCAAATCAGATGCGGAGAAGGTGTTTTATATTGACCGCATCGATCCCATTGACAGGCTACGATACGCAAAGACGATGGCGCTAGAGCCGATCGAAGTCGATCGCGTGCACTGAGACAGCACGACGGCTGAGTCGGGACTTACATCATTGGACAACCCGCGCCAGCGACGGCGGGCGGGGAGCGCAACAAACGTTAAGGTAGGCGGTGTTAAGGGACTCATTGACTTCCTGCCGACATGCCGATGCGGCGCTGAGTCCAAAAAACATGCCATCCATACATTGTAAATAAAACCAAGCATACAAGTGGTACACACATGTTAACGGTAGACAGACATTGAACAAAATGATGGACGCTAAATAGATAAATAAGTAGAAAAGGACGAAAAAGACAGTATGTAATGAATTGCGCAATGTTACGCCCGTTGACGCTTCGAGTGTTTTCTATCGCCTCCGTTTTCAGGAGCACGCTTGCGTAGAGTGTGGTGCCAGTCGTAATAACGTCTGTACGCTGTGTTCCAGGTGGCTATGGTAAGGTCGCGGCGCAGTACTGACCCCCAATCAACAAGCGCGTTCGGAGGTAACCAATCCCGGGCTGCTGTCAGCCCCTGAAGCACTTAAAACAACGTCAGTACTTGGCACATCTGGATATGCCGATTGATAGACGTACTAGGAACATCATCACCAGAGTCCGAGTCAGCCCAATCCACATCGCTCGAGGTATCGCTGTTACCCGCACAATCGACGTTATCATCGTCGCAATCAACGTCGTCATCGTCGCAGTCGATGTTCTCGTTGCTGTCCACATCATCTTGGTCTACGGCTGGATCGTCCTCAATCACGCCATGTTCATAAGCATGGACTTCTTCGGCATAGCGCACGCCAATATCTCTGATGCGCCTGAGCGCGAGATCAAGCTGTTGATCAACATCCACCATGTTTCGGGTGGGAAAGAGGGTCTACTTCGTGTTAGTATTGTTGCCGATGGAAACTTGAAGGAAACTGGGACGCACACCCGATGCAAACTCTTGTGCGCGGGTGTTTCTAGAATGCGCCAAATTGATGGGGTTCCGTCCAGTCCGGACCCATATGTGAACGACGATCTCCGAGATGTTGATCCAAGTAACCCCGTCAGTAATAACGGGGCCAAGTGCATTCGACGTGTTTCTGCTTGGCTTCCACTGGTGCCACGGCCTGACGTTCTTGTTAGCCAGCCGTTTCGCGAGCGCTGAGTGAGGACTTGGAGATTGGAAGTGCGAGGACTCTTTGACAAGAATCTTCATTACAGCGACGGTCTTTGGGAAGCTCTCGATATAGGCCGCGAGCTTTCGGTTGACATCGTTGACAGTTTGTGAGAAAGCGCATTCAACGAAGAAGTAGGGCTTGGGATGGGAGAGCCGGGGGTGATTGGAAAGCGAACACACCCGGACGACGACATCTGGATAAGCCACGATCGTCTTCCCTTCAACCCTTACATTGGTGTGTAGTTCGACGACGACCTCATTCTCCCCATCATCGAAGATCAGAGGGATGTGGCGGATAGCGGTGTGCAGTTCCGCTTGGAGGACGTTGAATGGTGCTTCATGGACGTCATGAGGCATGACTATAATGAGTTCCTGGGTCTTCAGAAGATACGTGAACCTTTGACGAAAATAGACTCGTCAAAGAAGGTGACGGAAGAGTACAAATAAAGATACCTTGCTCCATGCAACGGCTGGGCCGTCACTGGGCCGTCTAACTCTTGCATGACATATGCATGTTCGCGAGGGGTGACCCCTCGAAACCTCTTTCAATTCAGAGTCATTGACAGTTCTTCTATGGTTTGGATGGACAATACCATGTTGGCTCTTGTGGAATTCAGGTTTCTTATCGTATCAACGATATCTCTGCATCTGGCTGGAATAGTTTGACGTTAGCGACAGCTGTGATGCGTGTCTTGAATGACCATGCCTGTGTTAAGCCCGAGCTCGGGGTCATCACGACGACCACAAGTATTGGAGTCTGCGATGAGACTCTGAGAACCGATGTTGCTATCGTCGGTGGAGTGAAGTTCGACAGCACTGCCCTTTACTGGAGATTTTGAGTTAACTGTGGTGCGTTGAGGTGTGTTGCCAGTAGTTGAGTGGCTTTTCGACGCTGGTGACAGGGATCCAGCCTGACTCAGCGACTGAGTCAATGGCCGTACTTTGAGTCTACCTCCCACTCTTCCGTGGGGGTTGTGAGAACCAGTCGTCCGGTGACGTTCGAAAGTTCCATTGGGGAAAGTGCGAACAGTGTTCAAGTGGAAGGGCCCAGTTAGCCCAGGGCTGACATGGCGGAAATGTGCAGGAGTCATCAAATCAAATGACACTACACTACAGTTAGTAAAAGCTTGTCTTCAAAGGGGACGGAACGCCACTTCTAAATATACATGGTGGAAAGTGTCAACGTATAGAATAGTAGAGATCTTTATCAAAAAAATGATTGAGATAAAAGTGTGCAGAGTAGGCGGATGACGTTCTGGATGTGAGCCGTACATCTGCCACAGAACCGAACTTTGGGACGATGGGGGCCAGTGCGCGAAGTTGGTCAAGTGGGAGAACATCTCCCATGGTTACGCCGTTAGATCGCATCGCACGCTTCAGGCAGTGCATACCCGTGGCCAGATCCTTTCCTTGTATGTCGAACCGAGTAGCATACACGAGGAATTTATTACTCCACCAGGCGGTGGCCTGACTTCGCGAGGGGACAGGACGGAAAATGAGGTGGATTTCACACACCACATGACCTGATAAGCAATACGTAAGACGTTTTACGAAGTAGCTAACGGCAGGAAGACATACCTTCTATTCCACTCCAAGGCCATTGACATTCATCATTGATATTGACAAATGCGGCATCGTAGCGGCCTTTAGGCCAATCCGCCTGTGGTGAATGTGCGTTGAGTGTCTGCGCTGGGAGAGGCATATCCCTATCATGATACGACTTTTGCTGCAAACGGACCTTGTTCCAGACCTGCAACATATTGAATGGTAAACGTTCATCGCCCCGATACCGTCTTGCTCCACCGATCTGGAGGGGGTTGTCGTCGTGCTCGCGGTATACATAATGTACAAGTGCGGCTCGCAAGTCTGGGAGTGAATAGCGTTCTGCGATATCTGCAATGCTGACGCTCCTAACCACAGGGTCGTAGTTGAGGTGAAATGCAACGGGCCCGTTGGTAAATGTTCGGCGGGGGGAAACGTGTGAGTCGTCCTGGGAATGGATAGACTTCTTGAAATAATTTACGGAGGAATTCGGATCGTTGCTATCCAGAAAACCGTCGACAGCTAGACCGGAATCAAGAGGGAACTCCGGGTAATCTGAGTCATCTTCAGGCTCGGAGTGATCGTCGTCGTCAGTTAACAGTATACGAGCTATGGGGGGGCCGGAACGGGATTCTGGGACTCCTAGCTGTCCTTCAAGTTCTCGTATGCGTAGGGCGAGAGAGAAGGCCCGGCATTTCTCGAAGCGATCAAGAAAGCGACAGATTTGTGATTGATAGTCATTGTTGTTTGTGGCAGCGGCGGGAATCTTGACGAGATCAATATGTGCACGTTCCGTTATATCCGCGGTCCAGTGGATTGGAGGGCCAACGAGAGGGATGCTTGGTGCAACGCTCTGCATCATCTCGAGTTTAGGAATGCGCCAATGTTCCAGAATATTGCCACTCTCCCCACGGCGAGCACCGGAATCGATTATACTTTGCTTGTGTGAATGGAACTCCTCGAGGGCGGCGGCGATGTCTTGACAAACTTTGTCATCAATGGTAGGCGCTTGAGCCAGGTAGCGGAATTCAAGCAACGCGCGGACAGCTCGGATTAGACCCGCTGGCGCCGCACCTGCGATCACAGCGATTATGTATCGTTGTAGATCTCGCTGGATCTTCCCGGTAACTTGCTTTAACGTTGTAATGCCAGAACTGAAGTGTCGATGGCCTGTAATTGGTTGAAGGACGGAAAAACGGAAGTCGATCTCGTCAGGACCGATGGCCTGGATGCACCAAGAAGCATCATGATCGTACCAAAAGCGGTGGAAGACATGTAGGACTTCTGGAGGAAGGCATCTCGATATCTCGGAAAGCAGCCAGTCTCGCCAAAATGGTAGATGAACGCCATTGAGACGATACTCCGCACAGGCTTTGAAGAACGCAACCAGGTCGTCAGGTTCAACGTCAACGGATTGGATTTGAGCGAGAGTAATTGCTTTGGATCGTTCAGGATGTCGAAAATCGTCGCCAAACTGGGTGAAGTCGGCAAGGGTCACTGGCGAAGTCTTTCCTCGAACACCAGCTATCAAACAGGCTTCGGGAGTATCGACAATGCAGCCGGCCAAGGGCGTGAAGCAATATCGGTTATTTCCAAGGGGATCGGATAACATGACCCCGATCTGGGCAGCTGTCTTCAGTGGTTCCACCACAATGTCTAAGCAGTGGTGATATAGACGGTCTGACAGAACGCCCTTCATGCGCTTGTCACGATGAATAAATTTGGCGACGGGGAGGAATGCGATGGGGAGGAATGCGTGAGAGGAGGCTTTGCTGCGGACTGACGAGTGGATATTCGCTAACGACATGAGGAGCGGGTGCGCGACTTTGCCGCCAGATTGATTTGTCACGTTGGTCTTGTCTGACGACAGGATCACGCCAAGTAAACATGCGCCATCAGGGAGTTGGTCCTATTAATCGATCAGAATTGACAACAAACAGTGCGACGTTGACATTACCTGCAGTTGCCATGCGTGATTACCGGACATCCATTCATGATATACCCGGACAACACGCTGAGCATTGGTGAACACGCGGTAAGGACTGAAGTCGATGGAATTTCCGAATACCGGATTGCTCAAGAGCATCTCAAGGCACGCTATGGTATCCCGATAGAAAAGCTTGACAGAGTCTTTGGTTTGATGCGGGGTGGTATCAATGACACGACATTTCCATGGAGGCGTCTTGGGTAGGATTTCAGCAAGGCTGCGCAGTCTCGCGGCAGTCGGGAATGAGAGACCGAGGCTCTTGACCTTGCCGGCAAAATCGTCAGTTGTAGGGTCATTGAATGTATAAAATGACATACCAGCGTTAAAGAGAGGAAGCGGCCAATATCGGCCATGCTTAGACTGGACGTAAGCAGGAACTCTGCCAGATCCCATTCTGCACGGTCAGCAAACGGATAGTACAGGTTTTCGGAATCCCGGATAGGTGCGAACTGGTCTTCGTCGAAAGCTTTCATGAATGTTCGACCATGATCATCGACGACCTTCGCTGCACCTTCATAGTTGTCGGTTGTACGGGTATCCTTTGCGTTGTCTAATTCAGGACCCGAGCATGAGGTTGTACTCTCGCTGTCCGATTCAGATTCTGTAGAGCCATGAGTGGTTCGGAAGGCTTCTGGAGGGAAAGCTGCCTGGAGGGGGTCGACTCTACGACGCTTGAAGTGACGAAGTAAATCTTGAGGGTCCACGAACTCAGCGTTGAGCTGGTTACATTTGGATCGTGGCTGATTGAGATGCCTTTGCACCTGGATTTCGCTGTCGAAAGGTTTGCCACATCTATGGCAACAGGTTTTTGAGTTGGGAGACATTTAAAAGAAGTAGTAGCATGGATTGGCCCAATTGGGTAAAGACTCGGAGCTGTTGTTGCTATTTTGCCTTAGTAGATGGGATGAGTGACTCGACTTGGAAGCTTGTCTATGGCTAGCGGACCACCAAGTAACAAGTTCGTTCCGTCTACATACTATTCAAGTGGTCTCTGACCTCTGACCTATACCTAAAGGCGCACCTAGCCAATGCACGAGTCCCTGAGTATCTTCCTGTCTCCAAACAACTACGATAACCAATACAACCGTCAAGATCACACATGTTTCCCTGCGATGCTACTTGGTGTGATTGCCTGTCGCATCGGACTTGGAATGAATAAGTGCTCGTCCAGAGCAAACATGAATGAAATCTACCTTGGTTTCACCCGGCAGAGATAGAGGACGCGGTGGCAGCTGTACGCCAAGCACATTCCTTAGCCAACCTTCTTTCTTGACCTGGCCGAGGAGCAAACGAGCTGATTGACCATCCTACATGCTCCAAGTGGAACAGCGAGCTTACGTTATAAGGAGGGAACCTGCTTCCTAAGACTTTGTTGATCCTGCACATATCGAGCACTTGAGTTCGGCGAAAGAAGCTGTGGGGCATTCATCCATGCCAGGAAGGGGGGTTGAGCGACGATCTCAAGTGCGTAAACATGTCAAATTGAATTTGCGTGTGGTAACTAGAATTGAAACCGCACGCAGTCGTGCCGAGAGATAACAATGTCCAAAGAAACACTCACTGCCACTCAGTCCGATACCACCGAAAGGGAGGCCGTCACTTACGGAAGGAGTTCAGGCATGTGCGGAATCATAAGGGTAGTGCTGCTCACCAATGCAATGAACCAGCGTATCATCCGCAATGGCCAAGCCACTCCGAGTATTGTCGAAAACTATGACGATCACAGGTCAAACACTAAACGTGCCACTGGCACACCAACTGGTCCACTTGCCTTTGTAAGTTCGTGTCTTGCGAGAAGACATAAAGCGCGAGTGGATGGTCTCTGTAGTATGATGAGAAGATCATATTATAAGTGGTGAGCAAGACATACCTCTCGTTAATAAATCGATGGCTTCATCGAGATCTTTCTGCTAAGTATTCAACTTACTCGCTCATCGACGAGTCGTCAGCCTTGACTCCTTTGATAGCTGTAGGCGCAATAAATAGCTTAGACTCGTCAATCGATCCGGACGTCCTGTCCAGCAGACCCACGATACGGTTAAAATGCCTTTCGTTGACGATATGGCCGAGATCGAATGACCCAACAGTGCCGTCTGGATAGAACTCATCGCGCCTGTGAAGTAGCCATCAACGACGAAGGCTGCGTAAAGTTGCAGCAAAGGACGAACGCCTCTTCGAGCGCCCGGATAGTCATCTTGAGCATCTTCTGGAACGAGGACATAGTCTGGCGCAACGCAAGTTTGTCCTGCATTGACACATTTGCCCCACATGATACGCTTCGCCGCCGTTTTGAGGTCACATCCGGGGTCGATAACAACAGGGGATTTGCCACCGAGCTGAAAAGAAGCTTATGGGTCATTCCGGAGAGCGCTTGGATCCCGACTTACCTCGAGGCTCACGGGTGACAATGTCTTGGCGGCCGCAGCACACACGAGTCGGGCAATGCTCCCGTTTCCGGTGTACAAAACTACGCATGAGTCAACATGGACTACCGGGCTTCGAGGCGCTAAATATACACACTATGGTCCCAGGGAAGTTCCAGAAGCTGCGAATCGTACCGGTCGATGAATCACATGTCTGGTGTTCCGGATGGGGAGTTACCTTGGTCGTCTCAGGGACAGCTCCCAACACGACACATACAACGTCGGGGTCCAAGTATTTGGGAACAAGTTCAGCAATGAGACCACTGGTCGCGGGTGACAGTTCGGACGGCTTGAGCACGAAGCAGTTGCCGGCTGCAATAGCACCAATCTACGTACGACATGAACGCCCGCAAAGTAGAAAATACAGGGTGACACACCATAAGGTCCGAGCGCCAACCAGACAGGGTAGCTAAACGGGTTTATGGAGAGGACGATACCCTTGGCCTCTTTTCGGATGACGGGGCGGAAAGCTGCAAAGTTGACGTTGAAAGGCGCCTTTTCTGCGCGAGCCCATTTGTCGACGCGGTCATAGGCTATTTTGCAGTCGCTGATGGTCGAGTCGAGTTCAAGGCTGCGTCATGAGGTCTTTAGGAAACGGTCGTGTGTTTGAACTTTGTTGAACGGGCGCGGAATGAGAGCAAGTTACCGAAAGCAATGAATCAATTGCAGGGGTGAGAAGGGTTTCATCGCGCGTAGCACCGGATGGTGGCCGCGTTGGTCGCGATCATTGGCAGTGTGCGGAAGCCTACTACTGTAAGGAGGTAGGAAAGCACTCGACGGATGGGGGGGTATTGTCTCTGAGTCTGTAACAGGGACGGAATCTGGACGATGCAGCGTGTGGCTGTTGGCTGCATCCATCAACACATTGGAAGGGGTTGATGCACACGTTAGGTGGTACGGGGGATAACGTATGGGCTGGAGGGGATAGGGAGATGGATTGGCAAAAGCAGGGAGTGGGTATACGACAAGGCGGATTCCATATCTAGCGTATGTGCGAAGTTCATGGTGTACAGCATGGCCGGAGTGAAATGGAAGTGGCTGTTCATTTCCAAAAATAGCTGTCGCGACATACGCGCTGGGGCGGGGTGAACAAGAAAGTAGCAACGAGATGTGTAGAACGTGCGATGCGTGCGATAAGAGAGAAGAGGTGATCGACGGTACAAGATGATCAGAGCAACTTAGTATTGACACAGAGTCGGTTGGGTGATGGGAGCGCAGTCGCGTACGGGACCGTGGAAGAGAGGAGGAACGTGACCGGCGGAGAGGGGACGAGGACGGAGGTGCAGGCACGGGGGGTCAGAGTGGGGCTGTGCATGAGTGCTGTTGACGTAACAGCGGATGTCACCGTGTGTTTGTATGTGTTTATTTGTATAGCATAGATCTGAGATGGTTAGGCGGATCCGAGACAATGGTGGCCGAAATCTGGGAAGGAGATGGACCCCGACCTAAAGCGGAATTTTCAACTGTGGGTATGGACAGCGTTGGTCTTATAACCACTCAGGCTGCAAGAACATCGGATGGCAAACCAGTTGCTGCGACGCTCCTTCTCTGACGCTTCTTCCACACCCCGTACTCCCTCCCCAAACCAATCCGACTTCCTCCATCCATCTCATATCAACCCAAAGCACAACATCCCGATCGGATCTGTCCCCCACATCTTCCAGGAATCCGACCTGATGATCCACAACGACCCCGCCTGGTTCCCCTACACTTCCCAGCCAAATTCTCTCCTCCAAGAGCTCTACGAACACGACCCAAATGAC
>JBBPOD010000563.1:0-17068 GCA_038091255.1 Tylopilus intermedius | reverse complement strand
TAAATCAGATGTGAATAGGGACCATGATTAGAACATACCAGATACGAGATTGTTTAGCGCATCCGCGCACGCCCTGATGTCATCCATACGGGTCTCAGCGGGTTTAGGTTCCGGTGCATCTACCTTTGCACGGAGCGTCGTGACCTGGTTTTGTAACACAACCATCTGGCCTTGAAGTGTGGACAAGGTCGCAATGTTACGCTCCGCTCCGCTAATACGACAGAGTAAGCGCTCCGAGTCAGGTTCGAGCATCTCGACATGGCTCTGAAGATCGACCACGTCTTCCTCCATCACGGTTTGGCGGGATTTCAGATCGCTGAGCGTGTCTTGCAAGGTAGTGATACGGTCCTGAAAGCGGGCACATCAGTAACACGTTGACTGGACAGCAAACAATGTATACTTCAACACTCTTGAACGACCCTTTGATTTCAGACTTGACACGTTCCGTCACGACTCTGTCGAGAGGATGGAAGGGAGGCATACGATGTGGCAGAGGAGGGGGAAGAGGAGGGGGCGGGATCGACGGCAGCCCAAAATCGGATGCAATAGAGGTGCTAAACGGCCCGTTGCCCAAAAAGAAGGGTACTGGAGGATGAAGGCACTGCACGAAATCAGGAAGTGTACTAGAGCAGCAAGGTGGTGATACTCTCGACTGAGATGGAGCCGGCTGCGCGGACAGAGGTGCGGGTTGAGGGTCTAGCTCCGGCGCCAAGGGCACCTCTGATTGCCCTGCCTCCAGCTCGGGCGACGAATGGCGGGGGGACTCGGGTCTGGAGGCCGGCCAGGCGCCAATAACAGGAGGCTCTGACTGGGGCGCCTCAGCGGGAGGGGACATGACCACAACAACCGGTGAATGAGAGCGCGACTCGGGTAATGGCTCAGGGATGATGACAGGGGATGCATGTATGACGACATCAGAGGGGGAGTTGGGGAAATCGTCCAAGAGCTCATCCGGTACATCTGATATGGAAGGCGAATGCAGGGTGGTGTTGTTACACATCTCTCGGATGAAACTGCGGAACGCCGGGATTTTGACTGACGTCTTCCCTTGAGTGTCCCTAAGGACGGCAGGGACGCAGGAAGGTTCGTCTTCCACGTCTGATTCCCGATCTGATGGCGAGGATGACGCATCTGAGGAGACGGAAATGCAAGAGGAGGATTTCGGGGAATCAGAGTCGATGATGGCAGCAGAGATGAGGCCATAGCGGCCGCAGCTGGGCTTACGCGGCCTCACTTCGAGCACTGGGCTTGAAGGGTGAGAAGTGGGCAACGTTCGGTTTGCCAACGGTCCAAAAGAGGGGAAGCCGGTAAGTAGCTCCACGCGGATGGTGACAGGGGCAACGTGATGTGAACCAGCGCCAACCACCTTGCCAAAAGTCAGCACGTCGCCGTCAGCAAGCAACGTTTCGACTTCTGGCTGGAGCGTCCTTGGCGTTGTCTCGCCACGCTTCGTGAGATGAGTGCCATGGCGAGAGTGAAGGTCGACGATGTAGACCTATAGGGGGTGTTTAGCGCTGGCAGAAACCTGAGGGAGAGAAGACGCTACCTGACCGCTCTCCGAGAGAATGAGCTTGGCGTGCCTCGCACTCACGACCTGGCAGGTAAACACAGCATTATGATCATCGTTTTCTCGACGCATCGACCTATCATCAGAACCCGATTTGCGACCGATGTTGACGTAGCCCGACCGGGCGCGGTTGAAAGTGAGGCGTTGGTAAGGCTTGTCGCCGCATTTGTCGACATGGAGGGTGATGCCTGAGGATGAGGGGTATGAGCGGCGTGGTAGGGGTGAGGATGGGGACATGCCGGTTACGGAGGGAAGTACTTCACAGGGGTCGTCGTTGTCGTCGTCCATGTGTTGTTGAGCAGCGAATTTTGTGCCGAGATACTGGACGTCGTCGTCCATGATGGTGGTGGAGAGAAAGAGAGAGCGAAGAGTGACTGTGACTGAATGGCAATGCCTCTCTTTATCACAGCGCCATTCATGGCAACTTCGGCATACATGCTCCGACGCTACATGTGACCTCTATGATACTACCACTACCAGTCATCCTCACGAACTATAGTCTGCAAACCAGGGATGCACGAGCGCACGTTTCGCTGCAGCCATTTGAGCACCGCGCCAGCCCTGACGACGAGACATGACTCACCCGAAATCCGCTTCGCCGTATCATAGGTCAACGTTCGCTAAGATCTCATCAGCATGTGACCCAGCGACCGACAGACAGCCACACACCGAAAGCAAATCAATGCCAATGTCGTCCAGGTTGGGTACGATGTTGCGCAGGTCTTGTCGCGTCCACTGAGGGAACGTCTCCTTGTAATCGGGTAGTTGGCTGACACCAGGCCAGATTTGCTCGGTTGGCGTGCCCAGAATTCTTTGCATCATCTCAGCAACAAAGAGGACCACACGCGCCTTAAAACATACCTGAAAATCTTGAAGATCTGGTCAATCTCAGAGTCGCCGGGAAAGAGTGGGTTGCCCCTCATGACCATTTCCGCGAGTATGCATCCTACCGACCACATGTCGATGGCGGTGGAATAATGCCTAGACCCGAGCAAGACTTCAGGGGCTCGGTACCAAAGCGTGACGACCTGGACCGTGAATGAAGCCAAGGGTCGATAAGACACCCACACATGCCACGCACCTCATGGGTATACGTCCTCATGGGAATACCAAACGCCCTCGCCAAGCCGAAATCCGCCAGCTTGAGGTTGTTGCGCTTGTCGATCAGCAAGTTTTGAGGCTTGAGATCGCGATGAAGAATCCTATGCGAGTGACAATAAAGCAGTCCAGAACTGAGCTGATGAGTGAATTTCTAGTAGCAGGGAAGGGTGAGCATATCATATCACGTGATCTACCGCGTAAACCCCTGAGGATACAGCATTGTATCGCCTCCCGGACGCACCTTGGAAATGTCGATCGAAATAGGCGTACCGTTCGTGTTGGCGTGTTCCATGTAGCGCTTCAGGTCGACATCCAGAAACTCGAACACGAGATATAGCTTCTGGTCGGCATGCACGATGTCCAACAACCTATGGCGCATATTGAGCACCCTCGTGGGTTACCATGAAGAGTCACAGACCTGACGATGTTGTCGTCCTTGAGCTCCTTCAACAGACTGATCTCGCGAATGGCAGTACTCGGAACACCCTCGTCTTCGGCTTCGAGTCGAATCTTTTTGAGCGCGACGATCTGGTTGTTGGTCACGTCCCTCGCCTTGTATACAACGCCGTACGTTCCTGCGGGTCACCGCATCACCGCATCAGTGAAGGTGACGGTGAGTAGACATCGAAAGCAGGCTCACCCTCGCCTGTACGGTGTCCGTGCCACAGACCGAGAGTCGTCGTTACTCATCAAAGAGTCGTGTACAGTCGCACCGTGTACGCACCAACTTTTTCGATCTTGGCGTAGCTGGTAGGTGACCAAGAAATGAGATTAGCACCGTGTTGGACGACGCACGAGCTGCATACCGATCCATGTGATGGGAACCCAGACGGAGACGAGGAGGAGATGGTCGTCGTTGGATGACAAGTTATGAACCGAACTAGCTTGACGTCTCATCACCGCCACAGCGCTCCTCACACCTCACGTCTCACATCCAGCTTCTCGTCGTCATAGAAAGCTTTCCCATATACTTGGTTTTACCTACACGTGTCTACGAATACCTTAGCCCGGCCGAGGCCAGTTTATCTCCTCCTCTTGCCGTCGCATCCGCGTGACATCAATGTATTGTCCCGGCCACCGCTCCTCGCCTAGTATCACACAGTCAGCCCACGCCAAAAGTACCGTCATTCCAACTTACTTTGATCGATAATGTCGACGTCCAAGTCATCGTCCTCGTTTTCCTCCTCTGATTCCCACCGGTCATGTAATGCTGCGCTTGGATTCTTGGCCCGATCCACGGCCAGATCGCTCATGAGTCGGCTCAACGACGCCTCTTTGACATCTTGCAGCGATTTATCGCGGGCAGCACGAGCGCGCGCGAGTTCTGGAAGATATTCCCTAGATCCGCAAACGTATGAATCACGGCAATCCCGCATGGGCCACACCAGCGCGAAAAAAAAAAGGGCCAACGGAAAGAAATCTCACTTGTTGTACGTGTCCCTGGACTCTTCCACGGCATCAAGGAATGCATCCATCCCGTCGCCTGTCACGCTGGAAACACCCACGGCCTAACGACATCATTCGTCATCATCTCTGTGACCTCAAAAAAGCTCACCTTGAGATGCTTGTAAAATTCGTCCAATACCAAACTCATGCTGTTCATCAGACTATTCATGTACGTCGGCTCGCCGTCCGCATCTCGCGATCCCGAATGCGATGCCAACGCCGCCTGAAACGCCTCAAAGTCTTGCATCCATTCAATTGCGAACTCGTGCGACGCCACATCCGTCTTGTTGAACACGAGCACAAAAGGCAGCTTCGTCTTGTACAGGATACTGTCCAGAAGGAAATATATGAGCCTCACAGGTCGAGAATCTGAGAAAAAAAAGGATTAACGGACCTACATGCATACAACATGTTTGACATAAACGTCGCAGGTGCTGTTGTCCGCGGGGTGTCGATAATGTACGCCACGACAGTCGGAAACGAGGATGCGACGGCATCGGTAATGATGGCCCCTGATGCGGACCAGGTGAAGATCTCAATCTGGCCCGGCGTGTCGAGTATGACATGGCTAATCCGACGTGAGCAACGCACGTCCGTTAAAACAAGGATTGAAACGCACTCGACGGTCTCGGCGCGCTTCTCTACCAACTCCAATACTTGATCAAACTTGGTCGTGAACAAGTTCAGCGCCGTCAAGATCCCGCCGTTGGGACCCAGATTATACCTTTGCGGTCGGTGGTCACATGAGAAGAGGGACCTCGTAGAGGAAACAGCGACACACACTGCTTCATGACCTGCTTGTAATCCACGGTATCGCGAATGTCGATGTTGGGTTCAAACGGGACATGGGTCACCGCGGGATCGAGATTAAGGATGTACGGTGGCCGGTCGGGGTTGACGATGTGTAGATAGGAATTCAGGCGCTGTACAAAGGTCGACTTGCCCGCTCCAGCCATCCCGATTGCGATAATAACGCTGGGCTTTCTCGGTTGTGAACTCATCGTCGGTGGTGGTCAAGAGGATACGGGCGATACCATAAAGGGTATACTAGCATTAGCACCCCAACATAAGATCTACACTACATTAGACAAGCAATAAAAAACAAAACATTGATCACCGAGAAGCGGAAAGAATTTCTGGAGCAACGCCATACTTGGCGCGAACTTCCTTGGTCAAGGAGCGCAACATGGCCGGAGTGACCACCGACTGTTGGGCCGGCTCTGATACGACAGACGCAGTGCTCAATGAGGGTGAGGTCACACTGACAGGCGAAGTCATCCCGTCCGAGGGAGAGCCTTCAGATAGCGATAGACGTAGTTTCTTTGACCTCGGGGTGGACATTCTAAAACACACTGGTCAATCGACGGACTCTAAATGAAGTGGGTGCGGCGTACCTAGTCGAGTCCGCCTCGGTAAAGGACGCAAGTCGCTTTGAAGGCTTCAGCCTGCCCATATCGCTGGATTTCATCTCCTCGAATGTAACTTGGCACTTCTGCACCTCTCTCGAAGTGTCATCCAGCCGTGCTCGAGGAACAGTTTGTGCTGCCTCAGGATGTACGTTTGCAACGTGCGCGGCAACGGATCGTGCAAGCGCATACAACTGCGACAGAAAGGTCATTGTTGGAAATTCTGCGGCCGATGAGTATCCCGCACTAGATCAGTCGCTGGACTTTTACCTCGACCAAGATCTTGATGTGTTCTGATGTCACTTATCAACGAGGTTGTAAACTCGGTCCTCGGAAGAGTTTCTAACCACTCAAGGACTGTATCAAAGGTGGTACTACGATACCTTCAGCGTCACTAGATGTGTAGAGTCGACGAAACCCGCTCACTCAGAGTCCATGCTCTTGCTCAGCTGCAAGCGGGCGAGGTCGCTCGAGTCGCCATCGTCTCGGAGTAGATTGGTCACAGAATCGACAATCCGAATCAAAAACCGTATGCAGCTGTCTAGCAATTTTGCATAGAGGCCCCAATTAACTGCGCATAAACGTGATCAGCGGACTAGTTCTGCCCAATGCATGCAATACGCTCACACTCTCCATAAACGGTACAGTTACCAAGCCACCTTGTCGTCACCTCTTCCCAGTAAGGTTCCCATGTTTTGAAAATATCTAGGAGTGGTACCCGTGTAAATAGCAAAAGAGCCAAGTTCGTAATCATTACTCACCATTCAAAGACACACGTTTTACGAGTCGACCTTCCAGATCAAATGGAACGACGCGCAAGAGCTCTTCTAACTTAGATTCCATATCTAGAGCAGTCGTAGAGATTACGAGCTCGTGCACCGATGTCAACATGCCACCCTCGACCATTGATTGAACCTACACATAAATTTAACAAGGAGGCACGAGAACTGATACTCGACTGACCATATCGTCAAAGTCCTTGGATGAATCTGGATCTCGTTCAGACCACGCAATACATAACAAGGTAGGGACATATTGTCGACCCGCTGGAAATGCTTCGATGATTTCGCGCAGGCGGGTGCAGTCCTCTAAAGTACGATATTTTCTGTAATTTCTGTTCAGGATAAAGTAAGATCAAAACGCGTCTGTCCCACCTTCCCAAGATATCCGCGACACCCGTCAATGGCGTACGTTCAAATATGACAACACCAGGATATAAACGTTCCAGCTCAACATGGTCTGTCGAGATCGGTATGTGGAACACGTTCTCGTTTTCCCACTTTCCTGATTCCGGTACGTTGAACTTTTGTTCCAGCCAAATGGCCGTCCCATCGCTCTCTTGGTTGAGCGAGAGCCATGCAGACCAGTTATCAGGCAATGGCTTGCTCATCGAGTCCAAAAAGTTCTTGAGTATGGCCAAAAACGAGCCGCGTGCCCATCGACGTGCATGATCCTCGTGGTTCTAAAAACTCGAGTCAACGGCTGTCGACCGCCTGAGCCTTATCAGTTACCTTTTCAAAACGTCTCGCGAGCTCTTCGTCGTTCGCTGGGGGTTGGTACTCCCCGGATAAACGCTCTCGCAAGCGTCTCTTTAACGGTACCCGAGTCTCGGATGGCGTTCTTCGATGCGCGTGACCATCCATCGTAGGGGGCCCGCCAACGCTGCGCGAAAGACGTTCGGCTTGCGCCTTTTCCTTGTAACGCACGCTGCGCCTGCAGGCTTCCAGCCATTTAACTTGGTCCTGCAATCGCTGTCGCCATTCGGAGAACATTCGTTTCACTAGCCACCCCCGACGCGCAAAGTGAAGCGCTGTGGCCTTCATGATGTCGAGACTGGGTTTTCTCACCGGAGGCGGCGCAGCGACAAGTGACCTATCGAGTTTTTCGACCGAGGGCTCGGCTTCCGCCTCGAGGTCCGCAGCGCTGACGACAGCTTTTAGAGGGGATTGGATGGACTCTCGGCGAAATAAACCCGGTATTGAGGACCTTAATACGGGTGAATGAAGGACAAGGGGGCTTAGTATTTCAGTTGGAGCAGCCGAAAGGGAGGCCGTCTGTAAGTTCTTTAAGCTGGACTTTCGCGGTGCAGGAAGGAATGATGAGATGGGCGAGGCCGCCGTGGGCGTTGGAGGAAGAGATATTAACTGGCGTCGATTGAGAGGTGGTGGTTGCAAAGGTGGGGTTTGATCCATCCCCCTTTCTAGGGGGGTCGAGTCAACGGAGGGGGGAGACGATACAAGGGACATTTCAGACAGGACAGCGTGAGAGATGGATTGTTCTTGAGCCAGTTGTGGGGATGTAGAAGGGGATGACTGCTTCGCACCGGGGGAAGTGCGAAGACTACTTGGGGATGTGAATACAGATGCGGTAGGGGTGACGAAATTCGGCTTCGGAAAAAAGGTTGGTGCCAGAGGGTTAAGCGATCGCGAAGGTGATGCTTCGGAGCCGGACATCGGTTTTTGACCTGCGTCAGAAGTAAACGCGTTGAGATGGGGGGTTTGTGGGGGAAACAATGCAGTTGTTTGTAATGGCCACTCGGCTCGAGGCGTGAAGGTCGCCGGTGGGTCCACAGCTGGTGTCGGAACAACAGGAGGAAAAGATGAACCGGATGAGGATGACAAAGTACCAATTCGTGTACTTGACGTTTCTAGTGCACGAATTTGAATATTGCGCAGATTGTTGTCATTGTGAACGTACCTGAAACTCTGTGCGGAAGTAGCGTAGGTGTGAATGTTGAATCATTTTCTTTGGTCGTCTGCCCAAAGACAGAAACCATGGGAGTGGTGGGTCCTACATCGGTGAAAGCACTCTGTGTGACGAAGGGAGTCGTGCCGAACGCGTGTGGAGTCGTCTTTAGGTTCGAGAAAGCTGACTGCACTGGCGGCGCGGAAGGTTGAGAAGGCGAGTCGGCAGTAAAAACCCTTGAGAAGGTAGACTGTGTTGGTCTGGGGCCGAATGTGTCACTCAGCCACTGTGTCCCGCTCGGGAGTAATGGTTTAGGAGAATGAGGGGGGGTATGGACGCGACTTTCAATTCGATCTTCGGTTTCATCCACGACAGAGATGTCGATATCTGTGTCGTGCTCTAGGGAACCCATTCCAATGTACCCATCAATGACATCAGAGAACGAGAGATCGCCTCGTATCGACTCGATGTCCTCGATGGTGTCCTTGCCAAAGTGTCGTTCAAGGATGCATGCGACAAGGTAAGTCATGACGACATTGCCCTCACGGCGCAGGACATCAGCTAGCTCGCCGAATATTTGCATCGCTTCCAAATCAACGACAAGAGGTGAGGTTTTGGTAATAGGAGCACTCTTGGTCTGAACACGAGCACGGAATCTCGTAGTCAACTTGAATACGGGATGATCGAGTAGAGCTTGTGGTATATCGTCATGACGCTCTTTTTGATCACGAATGTGGACAAGACGATGGTAAACGCGCATTTCTAGCTCGGTGGGAGACTGGTAGTGGCTACGCTGCTCAAGGTAGAACTCCTTCAAGCTTTGCAGAGCTAGACGGGGATCAGTAAAGCATATCAGGATGCTAGCAGAAATACACTTACTATTCATAAGTTGTTGCTCTTCCATAGCAATGGAAAACCCTGGACGGTCGCGTTCAATATGAAGCGCCAATATATGGAAGCGAGCGCATCGGCCATGGCATTCGATTGCGACGGGTCCCATGTCATGCTGCATAGTAAAGTCATTCCGTACGGCCCTAGAGCGGTCCCGAATGAAGTTGAATGTTTCGGAAAATCCACCGCGGGGCAATAGCTCGTGAAAGAGGTAGTCAAGAGTACGCTGAAAAGTTGTGAGCAACGGAAGAGAAGCAACTCATCTCAAGGGAACATGCACCTTGAGGACGTCAGGAGGTCGAAGGTCTGAAGGTAGCGTCTTGTCCCCAGCGGCACGTTCATACGCTTTGACAGCTCGTTTGTGGTCGACCCTCTTGGTACCAGGGATCTACGAGAAAGACGAGAGCAAACAAATTAGCGTCACTGACATTGTAAAGTCGGAAAAGACACACCATTTCCCATTCAAATAGGTTGTTCTCGCGTTCACGTCGATATCGTTCAAAGCGAGGGCACATGTCGGTGCATGTGCCGGCCATCGTGATCGCGTCCTCGAGACGCTTGGGTTGATGAGGGTCATCCATTTTGCCTTCCGCAATGGCCTTTTTGCGCTCGAGTTCACGGGTCTTGACCAGCTAGACAACGAGAATATGGAGAGCGAAGCCATAGAAAACCATGTTTGCGACGCACCTCTTGCCAAAAGTTTTCACGTTCCTCCGGGGTATCTGGTTCGTCCGGATCCGCCTCGTGGACGTGATATTCCTCTAACTCGCTGTGTTCACCTTCGCTGCCCGTAGTGCCCCCATCGAGAGCGCCATTCCGACGAAAGGTGACAGAGGTATTGCCAAACTTGCCACGACCACCGCGAGATCTTCCCCTACCACCTCCTCTGTGTGCGCCTCTTTCCCAACGCTCGGTGTCGCTGCCAGCGTGGGAAGTGCTAGCGCCGCCTCGTCCGTCCGCGACCCATCGCTTATTGGCATGATGGGCGCGCCTCGTTGAGCTGCCACCTTCGGAGTGTCCATTGGCGCGTGGTGCTCTGTAAGTGCGTTGTTGCGGTCCTGGCTCCGTTGTCGCCATGGACGGCGTCGAAGTCGTGGCACGCACAAGTTCAGGTCAAAGCGTAAGAAGTATGTATAAACAAAGGTAAATACACGCTGCTTAGTCTCGATCAACCGTCCAAGCTACTGGCAGAGGCCTGCTTAGTGAAGTTCAGCGTAGGGAACTCCAGTCTTGTTGGCGTGATGATCACCGACATGTTGCAACGATAGATCGCCTTGTGAGAACGTAAGTGCAGGCTGTCATATATAGGACTTTAAGTGCCTCAGGCCTCAAGTATGCCATCCCGACAAGCAAAGCTGTAATATCACTCATAAATGTGAATGTTGTTACAAGTCGGATATGGTGTAACGGCTAACATGGCTGTCTTTCAGGACATGGGATTCGACCCCTGATCACAGCAGCCCCGGGTTCGACTCCCGGTATCCGAACATTTTTTGCAAAATGGTGCGCCCTTTTTGGCAGTTGCACACAGTTGCCTCTATGGCTGAATTTGCTCTCCTCGTAGTTTTGTCGTTGTGTCTTTCGGTGACTGAGAGCGAGTTAAAATACATTAAAACAAGTACAGTACGTGTCTGGGTTTCCAACGTCAATAGTCAACATCACCGATCGACGGTGCCATAGATCGATTGAATCAGTGCGTCTGCGTGGGGTATGAAAATAGGCTGGGTATCACACGATACCATATGCCTGCCGCTCTTGTTCCGACCACGTAAACACAGGCAGCGCATGTGCCTCTGTATTGAACACCCATTTGTGGAGGGGTAAAGGATCCTCATCCAAGAATAACAGATAGAGATATTTGAGCGTTTCAGCTAAAAAGTAGCTAGAAGGGGCTTACAGTCACGAATGAGCATATAAATGGGGGACGTACCTTGGCATCGAATCTATCGGAGTTGGATGGGCGGTATGGACATTCTCGACACTCGAGTACCCCGAATCAGTCTTGGTGTAGCGCTCAATGGCTTGGAAGACATGCCAGCCCCGATGGCGCCATTTCACGTCCCCGGTCGTTCGCCATAGAACATAAAAGGATTCAACAGTCTGCGGGGGTAAAGACAAAGGACAACACAATCAAAACACGTGAGTACACATCACAGCGGAAGCCTCGTGGCACGTACCTCCGGCCGCAAGTAATACGCCGTATTCTTGATCAGATAGTCCCTGCCATAAGTCTTCGCCTTACCTTTACGGCGCCCAGGCTGCACCAGATCCTCAACTGTCACGTTTCCTTGCAAAGGACTCGTCCACGGCTTCATATCTCCAACGCCAGGCGGAGAGCGACTCCAACCTGGCGCTCTTTTCCACCGCCAACCGGATCCATCTCGACCTTTCTTCCAAGCACGCACTGCGTCCATCCATCGTATCCCTCCGGTAGAGTCGGCGTCCATCAACATAATTTCAGGTCCCAAACCCGTCGGCTGATCCGCATACGATAAATAACACGTTTGCGCAAGTCCTTCTGCTGCCCACAAGTGCAAGTCCGCGAGATCAAATTCTGCGAGATCGGCGTAGGCACTGCGGTCAGAGGGATACAGATCGTCGATGAGTGTAGTGAAATTCACGCCGAGAGCATCAAGGTGGTTGAGGGGGAGGAGGTGTACACCAAGGGCGAGCAGGCCAGGGAAAAAACAAGCCAAGTGCTCGAAGGCGTGAGATGGGGTTACACCTCGTTTCCACATAGACGCGTCGGTGACATAGAGGAGGTGACGCTCTGGAGTAAGGAAAAGAAGGTTATTAATGACATGTGAGGTGAATCGGAGGTCTGTAGGGGAGTTAGCATAATATCGGCAGTTTCAGTATGGGGTGAGGACGGACACATTTCGAGATTACGCTTGTCTGTACGTGCAGTCATCAAGAATTGTTTGAGCGTGTATTCGTGCCCGCTGTCCGCAAGGGCGCCGACAGATAGATGAATCGCTAAGGGTTGGTGTGTATATCATTCTTATAGGCAAAAATGGAGCGACTCACTACTCGAAGGAACACCCTGTTCGAGATTCCATCGCGTGGGATACATGCCTCCTGACCCGCTAAGGTTAGCTGAATAAAACAGATCAGTGATCAAGGTCGCCTGAGGATTTGCATCAGTCCAAACTGGAGCGGGAACAACGATCGAACACGAACATGATTGACGTGTTCCTTTTTCCCCGTAATCTTGCCCAAGTATGCGTATTCCATCTGACAGGATGCTATTTCTGCCAGAACACCGGCAGTGAACGTGTGATTCTTCCCTCTGTAGGAACAGATGAAAGGTCTACCCAAAATCGAGGCGTCAGGAGGGCTTACCTGTAGGTATCCACTGCGAAACCAGGGAAGCCGCTGGTCGTGTTGAATGCGGGGGCTAGTTGAGTCCCCAGTTCGTCTGCCTTGTCTCGCAACAGATCATGTCCAGAGATCGCATACGCAGCCAATAGTCCACCAAGATACCGAATGACCGTTTCAAAAAAAGGGACATAGTTATTCTGGAACCGACGATGAACGAACAACATGAGGGGACGGGAGTAAAACTTACGGAGGGCAATGAAAAGTTGGAATGGCTGATTAGCGGCAGAGCGCGCGTATACTCGTCCTGCAACCCCATGAGAAGCATTGTGTCGAGAGAATCTACTGGGGTGACACCCCATCCGTTGAAGCTAAGCACAAGGTCAACGACGGCAATGCCCCCGGACCAGTGGAGAGGACTCACTTGTCAGTGCTCCCATTGGACACGGGCAAGAGCTCGTCGTGTGGGAAGGCGTGCAGCTCGTAACCGTGGTAGGCATGCCGGAACGCTTCCTTGACCTGCGATGCTCGCTGGGCCCATATTTCTGGTGTGTCCTTTGGCCAGAAAGGCACGTTGTTCGAGGTAAAAAAGAGGTCGTCTCGTCTGAGCCAGGTATAGTAGAGGGTGGAAAGGACGGCGGATGTGGCGAGAACGAGGAGGACATGGCGAAGAGTGATACGGCGGTGGTGATGGAGACGGAGCGAGGCGACGAGGTTGGAAGGGACCAAGCGACAGACCGTCGCCATCGTGGTGAACAACAAAACCGTGACTACTGCACAACCCTAACCGCTCACATGTACACTTTGGTGCAACACTGACACCCTACCCACGGCCGCTCGAGCACGTTGATCGGCACGCAATTCAACCCGATATCACCAATCATCATACTCCCGGTAGCGCCGACGCCAGCATGGTCGACTACTATCACGGTGCGCCCATCCAACACGTAAGGTCGCAGTCGTTGGAGCTTGGCACTGACTTGCAGGTTCGGAAACTGCAGAACTCTGAGAGCGTAACCACTCTGTAACGGAGCGAAGCGGTAGGGACCAAGTAACGGACCGTCACCATCAGAGCAACTACGATTCATCTCAACCGAACAACAAAACACAGTATGGTTTATCGTCTTGGTCCATAATGTCCATGCCAACGCTCATCCACGCCAAGCTCGCGCTCACAAGTTCACATTGAGAGGGCTGCACCCGAGATTGACCAAACCGTCCTGGTTTCGTGCTCACGTTAGCCAAGTGCTTCGACAGATAGCCCTTATGAGGCATGACCTACCTGTGTCACTTGGGTGCAACACACTGCCTGTGCCTGACAGTCTGCCCCATTCCCAATCCCCAGCACGTTAATCGGCAGGCAATCCAAGCCGATACCACCCAAGATATCCCTGATACCAAGTAATTCTCCGAGCAAGCCATACGCGGGGCTGGTCGACTGCAAACGTCCATCTTACGCGTAAGGTCCTGGTCATTGGAGATCGACTGGAACTCACGTTGACTAGGTGCTGGCAGCAATTCACCTCGCCAGTGTTGCATTGATTGTTGCTGCTCGCGGTGGGGACACCATTCGCGGTCGCGAGGAATACCGTGACCGACACGATGACAGCAGACTTGAAAACGCGAGAAAACATGATTCTTGAGTGTAGGTGAGAGCAAGTACCGATCGCGAACGGTGGATGACAAGGCGAAGGAAGCGATCAGCTTGGAGAATAGACTGAGGGAGAAGGGGTGGGTTATATACCCTCGTCAACATGGTCTGTGCACAGTTCCCCGCCATTTTTGCGCTTAAAACCTGGGATAGTTGTTTACCATAGTGAAGAACTCCTGAGCGAACCACATGCGAGTTGTGGCGCTGTTTTTTCCACCTCCAGGTCGGTTCTGTGTTGGTGCATTGGCCAAGACCGCCGTAAAAAGGGGGACTCCAGTCAGGAAATGCCAGAGCCAAGGCATGTGACCATTTGCGGTTTTTCCTATAATTCTAAGCCAGACGATGACGACACCGCGGCGTACCGGGATAAAGAAGACGTGGTCTGATTCAAGCCCGAACGAAAGAACAGGGTGCCTCGACACATGAAACCTCATAGTATGCGTAACTACCGTTGTTTTTGTGACGAGCCCGACCGACTAATTGCTTTCATGGGCCCACAAAGATCGTCAACTCGGATTAACTGACAGGCGTTTGGCGGGAGTGGTTGTATAATCTTCTCACTGGCCTCCCGACAGGGACAACGACCCTGGACGGCGAAAATCGTCAGCATTCGGTCCGAAACGGACTGGAACTCGGATGTTATCTGATATTCTCCACCATCTTGGATTTTTTGGTCCAAGAGAATATTTGCGTGTTCCATTCTATGCATTCATAATCATCAGGCACCAGTACCTTCGAGACATCGATGTATCAATGATGGGAAGTTCGGATCAAAAGCAGCAATTGATTGGTTTTCACCCTCCTTTGTCTGCCCGAGTGCCACAATATGGATTTATCACGAGCAGGTACTGAATTGCACAAGTTGATGGTACTTCTATATCAGCATTGAGGAGGACTTCCAGGAGTATCGGATCAGGTCGGACCTCATGTCGACATTGATGCATCGGTGTCACTGGAGAAAGTTACTCGCTGCGCCTTTTCCAAGCGCCTGCGTGAGTGCGCCGAGCACTGACGGTGCCCATCGAATACATATATAGGATATGAAAGGATCAATGCGGTCCGAGTCCAATTTCGTTGGCGTGGGGGGGGGCTGGCTCGCAGGTTCGCAAACTGCGCAACTCTGAGAGCGCAATCACTCTCTAACGGTGACCACAATGGACTCGGACATGGTTCACTGGGCTCAGGCGATCATGAATTTGGTTGCCATTATAATTGCCCATACTCGTGTCTGAAGGTAGAAATACAAAACTTTTGTCGGTGACTGCATTACCAAGGACGACTGAGATGCCTTAGATATCTGGGCTTCCCAGCATATTCGCAACTTCACAAGTATGTTAACGGAAAACTATTTCCTGTTTGTATCGAGAGAACCCAATGATTGTGAACGATTAAAACGGAACAAGAAGTGAAAGAAGGCACCCGCAAACGAGGGATACACAGACCCATCATGAATATATCCGAGTCATATATACTGAGTGATCCGTTGTCGCGTCTGCCGCATCTTCACTGACAGGATGTCAGCCCAAGGTACCGGCGTGCCATCGATATTATTGATTAAACTAACCGCGTCATGGTTTTTCATGCGTGCTTCCGACATTTCCTTCGTGATTCCGAGATTGCATATGATCGGACACTCAGGACGCCTGGGCAATATATGCGCGTCGCGTTACCTTCTGCCACGTCGTGTCAGTCGTGTTTATCGTTCCTGATTTAAAAAAGTTGTCGCCATGCTCAATTGGAGATATGCTTGACGTGGCATGAAATGGTAAAAAGGAATGGTAGTACGAGGCATGGTCTATTAGTGTGCCCCCGGAAGATGGAAGATGGATACGTTCCCCAAGTGAGTTGAGGGCGAGCATATGCAAAAAAGCGGTCCAGTAGCAACCCCAGTTACTAAGTACGTATACGCTTCTGAGATCTGATGATCTACGAATGAGCTTACGCCGACAGGGTGTGTCATCCGAGTCGTTGTACTTTACATAAATGACGCCTCCAAACATTTTGATTTTGCGGCAGAGCGCTGTCGGTCCAGTGTCGGACTACCCAGTGTTATATTGGCTCTAGATAGCGCGGATAGTCCAATTAGCTACGGAGTTATGTCCCCCATTATATAGTCGAGCATTTCACTACATGCCGCTACCCGACAGATGCTTGAGAGTCAGACGCCATTGTCAATATTTCAATAGCGTAGGTGCTGTAGGCCTCGCTAGCAGTAGTAGCCCTCATGTCACACCTCCCACATAGATACTAGTGGTCACATAGGCATGCAGAATGCAATTCTTATTTCTATTGCCAGGGATTACGATACAGTTCGGACATCCCACTACATATTTCCTGCCCTTGTCCGCAGTGCGTGAAGAAAGGATGGTAGTAGTGGCCTTGTGACAATTCGTTGCAAGGTGTTGACGAAGTCGTGTCGTCGACATCATAACGTCGTCCTCATCCTTGTCCTCGTGCCATCCTCGTCGTCGCGTCCGTCATGATGATGATGATGTCATCGCCTTCAAGACAGGGGGCATGAGATGCATGGCACACGTAGTTGTCATCGTTGTGTCGCCAATGACGCTGGGTCATTGGCTGCATGATGTGCGTGGTGTCCTCCTCGCCGCGTCCTTTGTTGCATGGCAAAGGGCGTTGGTGGCCAAGCGGAGCGTGTCATCTGCGTCGCTGTCGTGTCCTCGCCCTGGACCTCGTTGCGTAGCAAATGAGCAGGCAGTGGTGATGTGGCACTTAGCACCGTCCTCGTAGTCATCGTCGTTAGTACGCCCTCCTCCGCACGCAGCGCATCCCGTTGCCGTTGCCGTCGAGGTCGTTTCCTCACCTTCGTCCTCGTGTGACGGAAAAACAAGCAGTGGCACACGTCGTCGGCGTCATCGTCGCGCCGCCGTGTTCTCACTTCGTCCTCGTTGCACGGCGAAGGGATGGGTGTAGTGGTGTGCGGCTAGTGGCACGTGTCGTTGTTGCCGTCGTCGCGTGGTGGAGGGATCGATGTTGATGGCCATG
>JBBPOD010000562.1:0-17074 GCA_038091255.1 Tylopilus intermedius | reverse complement strand
GTGTTTATGGCGAGGACGGGAGTTGTGTGTGCGTGTTTCACGTGGTCTTTGCGACGCTGATTGGCTCGGTACAGAACGTGGCCGTCTCGACGTAGTTGTGTCTACCACCGCGAGACATCCCTCTGCCTGCGTCACTGCGAGCCTCGCGGGTGGAGACCATGTGCACGGCGCCGTGTTCTCTCACGCAACCAAGCGGATCCAGGCCAGTCACTCGCCATCGAACGGACCCGCATCCACTTCTCAGTTGCCGTCTCGCCACCAGGCTCAGGCTGGTCTCTACCTAGGTCACCGCGGACTGCGTCTTTCGGACATGGCATTGAGTCGATATCGGATTTTTCTGAAGAATTGATTCCGCGCTGCAGTTTGGGCGTGCTTCAAGTTGTGGATCGTTTCAAGTGGACGGAGCCAACACACGTATAACAGGGGACTGCATAGCCCGACCATGTGGTGTCTCCATGACCGCGATAAGTATATCTTCTCGTGTACTGCCTGGGTTGATTGGTGCGGGCCGCCGGGCGTTGGCCCGGACTCCGGGAATCATCATCATGCTGTCATTCGACGCGGATCCCGACGTGCATATGGTGATGGTTTGAGGTGTAACACCACTCATGTGTTTCGAGCACTCATATTGTCACTCAAGTTCTTCGATAGCTGGTATCCGGTGATATCAAAGACGAGTGTCCCCGGCGGTGCTGCCAGTGTACTTACACAACCACTAATCGACAGGTCACACGACGACCTTAGTCAGCACTGACAGCGTGTCAGGCGACGAGAAACTTCCCCGCATCGAGTATACTGATAGCCCGGGAACAATGAGTCGTCTTTTCTCTTATCATCCTAATGCGTTCGACAGATAGGCAGCTCTGTGCTCTTTTCCACAGAATGGCTACGTCTCGCAACCAGGCAGACTTTCAAACGCCCCTAATTGACCGCTCGTCACACGAGGCGTCGGCGAACAAGGTCGATTGCGAAAGAGGTGCACTTGACAAGGAATCGTCCCCGCAACCGATAACAATGCACTACAAATTTCTCAAATTCACGGCTCTCTTGGCCATCCTTCTCTTGGTGCAACGTTTCTGGCCACTCCCCAGCTTACTCAAAGGCTGTGAAACCGAGATAGTCGTTGGTCTTGACGACATTTGCCCTCAAGTCGAGGCGCTCACGCCTCCGGGATATGAAACTTTGTTAACAAGTCTGGACGAAGAGTTTGGTTCAAACGAGTTCAAGCTTAAAGCGTACGAGTCGCTGGGCGGTGCTGTCCGCATTCCGTGAGCCTTTCTGCTTTCCCCTTATTGCTACGCTGTGTTGACAGAAAGTGTGCGCATGATAGCACGGAGTGCTATGACGACCTCGGACTCCCATCCGAAGATCCTCGATGGGAAATCGAGACCAAGTTCCATGAATATCTCGAGTCACGTTTTCCAAAAGTGTGAGTGTGACATCGTGGATAATGACACGGTACACTTGACAAGTTCTTTCTAGTCATGCGAACCTCAAATGGACCAAGGTGAACACCTATGCTCTGGTGTACGAATGGAAGGGCACGGAAAATCGCAAACCGCTCTTGCTTGCTGCTCATATGGATGTCGTCCCAGTCAATTCGGCTACGCGTGACGACTGGATCAACCCCCCGTATTCCGGATATTATGACGGGGAATGGATCTGGGGGAGGGGGAGCTGTGATGATAAGCCGGGCGTCATCGGAAGTTTGTAAGTTCGATTCCTATGTTGACTTTGTGAAATATCTTGATAGTCGCACTTAAGAACCGCTGTTGAAACACTACTGGAACGGGGATTCACACCATCTCGTACAGTCCTCTTAGCTTTTGGCATTGACGAGGAACGCGGTGGCCACACGGTGCGTCAAGCCTTTCTCCACGGCCGGTTATATCCTAAAGCCGCTCAAGGGCGCGCGCGCGATTGGGAAGTATCTTCTTGAGACCTATGGCCCCGATTCCCTGGCCATGATTGTCGACGAAGGGGGTACGTGCCGATATTATCTCCACAAAACCTGAACTCACGCTCAACATCGACATCAGGAGGATATGACGATCTGAATGGAACCAATTTTGCCACTCCAGCGGTTGCGGAGAAAGGTTACATGGATATTCGCATGGATGTGCTGACTCCCGGTGGGCATTCTAGCAGGCCGCCAAGACATACTGTAAGACACACCACGCGCTTCCTTTACCTTTATTCACGCGTTTGAATTCACAGGGTATCGGCATCTTGGCTGACCTGATCACCGAGCTCGAGGATCATCCACACGAGCCTAAATTGGTTCGAGGGAGGACGTACTACCAGGGTTTAGAATGTCGTGCAAAATACGATACAGGCTTTCCAGAGTCACTGAGAAAACTTGTGCTGCAGTCACGAACTAGCGATAAAAAGTTGCAGGAGCTTGAAGAACGCCTCATTGACTTTGATCCTGCGTTCTATGCATTGTCTGGAACAACTCAGGCAATCGGTGCGCTTCGATCGACATGCTTTGCGGTTTTTCTGATTTCCTGTCGCAGATCTTGTCGGCGGAGGAGTCAAAGTGAATGCCCTTCCCGAAGCCGTATGGGCCATCGCAAATCACCGTATTGCTGACCACAGCTCTCCTGCTGAACTGATGGATCGTTTTATCGAAACCACACTCCCTGTTGCTACGAAGCACAATATGACTCTTGAGGCCTTTGGAAAGACAGTGGGGTTGCAGGGTCCTTCGTGGGGAACCATACGCCTCTACGATGCGTTTAACAGTTCTCTGGTGCCAGCCCCTGTGACGCCCACGACCGGAAGTGGACCTTACGAGCTCCTGTCAGGGACGATCCAATCGACACTCCAGACCCACCTCCGCACCGATGGGCTTCCTACGTCTGCAATTATCTCACCAGGACTCTCTACTGGCAAGTTTGTGCACACGTGCTGCTTTTTGATTATCTAATAGATCAATCACCATGTTGCAGGCAATACAGGTAAGCAAAAGACGTCATGACGGATATGAAGATGTTGATGCATGCTTGCAATGCCCCAGACACGAGACATTACTGGAACCTGACGAAACACATCTTCCGATATGGTCATCGTGGTGCTGCCGACGCTTATAATGGGGCACACACCGTCAACGAAGGTAGTGAAGTGCCTAATTGCCTTGGGGCGGTATTGCTCATTTGTTTGGGGTTACAGCGATCCGAGCGGAAGGATTCTTGGAGCAAATCCGTTTCTTCACGAGACTGATTCTCAACGCTGATCAGAGCAACTTGCTGGGATAAAAATCCTGCTGGCTGATATAACGAGTCGTCCATTTGCACCTGGGTCCCTGCAGGTGAGTCAGGGGGTTAGGGACAGGTGCTCTGATGGGATCTGCTGATGGTGGCACATGGTTTTGTCGAGAGGCTGTATGGCTAGTGATATCATCAGTACAGCCCCTGCAAAGTCCCTGCTACATACTGTCTGACACGATTGGACCGCAAAGTGCCGGGTCTGTGAGTGCTCGATGTGCCTCCTTTTTATGAAGAGCGCCAGCAACGTGTGTTGCTTCTTTCCGCTTAGACGATCAATCGATAGCAAGACCATCGACCTTCACGGCTAACACGATGCGCTAAACCCTGTCTCTTGTCTACCAAGAATGATTGGAAGGGACCGATCCAACGGCGAAAAGTTGTTGTGTCACTCCAAATATTTCCGACAGCGTGTGATGATAAGAAAAGCCGACGCTGGGGCGAGGTGTATTGCCATTACGTAACCCCATCGACTACTTTTGGGGACGGGTAAAGGAAGAAAAGGCAAACTCATAAGGGACCGTTAAGTCATCGCCTCTTCTTCTTACCATCATCATCCCCTCTCCCCTCTCTGCAGTCCTCTTTGCTTCACATAGACGCGGCGAGTTTTACGTCGTTCGCGAACCATGTCATCGTACGATCACGCAAAAGTTGCCCATTTCATTGGTATGTGCGCGGCAGGGGACGCGTCACAAGTCTAACGCGCTAATATAGGCGGAAACTCGCTGGAAAAGGCCCCAGCTGGCCGCGTAAAAGACTTCGTTCAGGCCCATGGGGGTCATACAGTCATCACGAAGGTGAGCCTCGCGCATATAGCCGCCTCTCCGTCCATCGTTGTGATCGACGGGGGGGGCGCTCTTGCCCCTGCCCTGTATGCACCAGGAGCTGATTTCTTTTTCCTCCCTGTTTATAGGTCCTTATTGCAAACAATGGTACGGTCCACGTCGTCGATCATGACACGCATACACTCAACTCTTTCCAAAGGTATCGCTGCCGTCAAGGAGATCCGCTCCATCCGTCAGTGGAGCTACGAAACATTTGGAACAGATAGAGCTGTCGAGTTCACCGTCATGGCCACGCCGGAGGATTTGAAAGTCAACGCCGAATACATCCGCATGGCCGATCAATACATTGAAGTTCCAGGTGGCTCCAACAACAACAACTATGCCAACGTCGATCTCATTGTTGACGTGGCCGAGCGTGCCGGAGTGCATGCCGTTTGGGCAGGTTGGGGTCACGCATCCGAAAATCCTAGGTTACCCGAGAGTCTCGCTGCCTGCAAGAACCGGATCGTGTTCATCGGCCCTCCTGGAAGTGCCATGAGAAGCTTGGGTGACAAGATATCGAGTACTATCGTCGCGCAGAGCGCCGAGGTGCCCACCATGCCATGGTCTGGCTCGGGGATCTCGGCCACAGTGTTATCGGAACAGGGTTTTGTGACCGTTGCCGATGATGTATATCGAGCAGCCTGTGTGACGACCGTAGAGGAAGGGTTAGTCATGGCTAAACAGATCGGTTGGCCAGTCATGATCAAGGCTAGCGAAGGTGGAGGAGGAAAAGGTATCCGGAAGGTCGAACACCCCGATGCTTTCAAGAATGCATATCATGCGGTCGCTGGAGAGATTCCAGGTACGAACCCGCGACAAGTTAATCCCGCATGTATTCATTCTGCCGTAGGATCGCCCATCTTCATCATGAAGCTCGCTGGACAGGCACGTCATCTAGAGGTCCAGCTGCTCGCTGATCAATACGGAAATGCGATCTCTTTGTTCGGACGTGATTGTTCCGTTCAGCGTCGCCATCAAAAGATTATCGAAGAGGCCCCTGTAACGATCGCCAGGGAAGATACCTTTGAGCAGATGGAGCGCGCCGCTGTCCGTCTCGCCAAACTTGTGGGTTATGTCAGTGCTGGAACCGTTGAATGTATGGCCTTTGTCTCCTCGTATGCAGGGGTCCGCTGAAACCAATTTCTGCAAGATCTTTACAGTCACGCCGAGGACGTGTTCTACTTCCTTGAACTCAACCCCCGACTTCAAGTCGAACATCCAACTACCGAGATGGTGACCGGCGTTAATCTTCCCGCGGCACAACTCCAGATTGCCATGGGACTCCCTCTGCACCGTATCCGACACATCCGCACGCTGTACGGTGTTGCCCCGAACGCTTCCTCCGTGATCGACTTCGACATGGTGAAGCCTGGATCTAATCAACTTCAGCGTAAACCTCGCCCCAAGGGACACGTCGTCGCGGTTCGTATTACCGCCGAGAATCCGGACGCTGGCTTCAAGCCGTCATCTGGTTCACTTCAAGAGCTGAACTTCCGCTCCAGTACGAACGTTTGGGGGTATTTCTCCGTCAGTTCTGCGGGTGGTCTCCACGAATTCGCTGATTCCCAGTTCGGCCACATCTTCGCGTACGGCGAAGATCGTAATGAGAGTAGGAAGAACATGATAGTCGCCCTGAGAGAGTTGAGCATCCGTGGTGACTTCAGAACAACTGTCGAATATCTCATCAAGCTTCTCGAGCTCGACGCGTTCGTCGATAATACCTTCACTACTGGCTGGCTGGATTCCCTTATCAGCAACAAGCTCACCGCGGAGCGTCCAGATACCACCCTCGCGGTCGTTTGTGGTTCCGTCACCAAAGCGCACATTGCAGCAGAGGCGTGCCTTAGCGAGTACAAGCGCATCCTTGACAAAGGCCAGGTCCCCGCCCGCGACCTACTGAAGACCGTGTTTAGCGTCGACTTCATCTACGAGAACGTCAAATACAACTTCACATGTACGCGATCCTCCAAACACACGTGGACACTCTTCCTGAATGGTGGACGAACCATGGTTGGGGCGCGCCCCCTCGCTGATGGTGGTCTCCTCATTTTGCTTGACGGTCGCAGTCACTCGGTGTATTGGCGAGAAGAAGTTGGCGCTCTGCGGCTAATGGTTGACTCGAAGACGTGTTTGATCGAGCAAGAAAACGATCCGACGCAACTAAGGAGCCCAAGTCCTGGCAAGCTCATTCGGTTCTTAGTTGACAGCGGCGACCATATCAATGCTGGTGAGCAATATGCCGAGATCGAGGTGAGCCTGTCCCCCCAAAACAAGTGGCGCGTTGCTTACCCTTAGCCAGGTCATGAAAATGTACATGCCGCTTGTCGCTGCGGAAGATGGTATCGTTCACTTTGTCAAACAGCCGGGTGTCAGTCTTGAGCCAGGTGATATCCTTGGTATCTTGACACTTGACGATCCCGCGCGAGTCAGGCACGCCAAGCCGTTCGAAGGTCTGCTTCCACCGATGGGTCCCCCTGGTGTTATCGGGAATCGGCCGTACCAACGTTTCGTGCGCTGCACTCGAACACTAAACGACATTCTCGAGGGTTACGACAACCAAGCCACCATGGCCTCGACTTTCAAGGATCTCATCGAAGTACTCCACGACCCCGAACTTCCGTACACGGAAGTTAGCTCTATCTTGTCTACGATGTCTGGTCGAATGCCATCAAAACTCGAAGAAGGCATTCGGTCAGCCATTGACAGTGCCAAGTCAAGGGGTGATGCACACGAATTCCCCGCAGTCCGCATCAAGAAAGTCCTTGAGCACTACCTACAGGATTCTATTCTTCCTCAGGATCGATCGATGTTCCGGACCCAGCTTGCTCCCCTATATGACGTCCTCGAGAAATTCATGGGTGGTCTGAAGGGCCACGAAGTACATACCATCGCCAACCTCCTTTCCGCTTACCAGTCGACGGAGAAGCTGTTTGGAGGCAGCATCGAGGCTCGAATTCTGAGCTTGAGAGAGCAGCATAAGGATGACCTCGACAAGGTGGTTGCCCTTGTGCTCAGCCACACCAAAGCTCAGAGCAAGTCGAAACTCGTGCTCCCAATTCTCGACTACATCAAATCAAGCGGTCTTCCCGTTTCTGGTGCGGAGAACCGGCTTTATCAGGTTCTCACTGATCTCGCTGAGCTTGAGTCAAAGTTCGTCCAGCTCCTGCTTTATACTTCTTCGGACTAAGTGACGTTTCAGATCATCGACTGTCGTTTCCTTGAAAGCTCGTGAAGTACTTATCCTAGGACAGATGCCGTCCTATGAGGAGCGTTTGATCCAGATGGAAGCGATCCTCAAGGCGTCCGTTACTTCTAGTGTATATGGTGAACAGGGCTCGGCGAATAGGTGCGCGTTTTTTCTACATTGACGGCCCTACCTTACTAAAGTGGTGTAGAACTCCCTCCCCCGAGATCTTGCGCGAGCTCAGTGATTCGCGCTACACAGTCTATGATGTCCTTCCAGCGTTTTTCTTTCATACTGACCCTGTCGTCACCCTTGGTCAGTTCTCTTTACCATCGATTATCTTAACGATCTGATTTCGTTCCACAGCTGCATTCGAGGTTTATGTCCGTCGCGCCTACCGCGCATACTCGCTGCTGTCGATCGACTACGAGGAGGGCGAAGGCCCCGATGACGGCGAGCTCCCAAGTACTCTTACTTGGCGATTCAACCTTGGACGTTCCCATTCACCCCCCTCTACCCCTAGCCTCAACACTCCGTAAGTATGGCTTGTGTTCCTGTCCCACCGGTATCTAACCCCACACAGCGACCCGAAACGTCAAGGATCTGTCAGCGACCTGTCCTATTTGATTAGCCGCAACCAGTCACAGCCTATTCGTACTGGCGTCATCGCTTCCTTTTCTGACTTGGCCGCCCTCACCAAAGGATTCGAGAAGGTCGCTGCCCTCCTTCCCGTGTTCGACCCCGATGAATTCCTCCAACGCTATGGCAGCATGGAGCCGCCAAATGTGATGAACCTAGCGCTTCGTATCTTCGACAAAGCGGATGACATACCTGAAGAAGCATGGGCAGAGCAAGCTCTCAAGTTCGTCCAAGATCGCAATGCCACTCTCGTGAAGCGCGGTGTCCGACGTGTATCAGTTCTTATCTGCAAACGTGGACAATACCCGATGTACTTCACCTTGAGGAGCGCCAACGGTAACTGGGCGGAAGAACAGGCTATCCGTAATATCGAGCCTGCATTGGCATTCCAGCTCGAACTCAGTCGCCTGTCTAATTACAAGCTCACACCCGTATTCGTGGAGACCAAGCAGATCCACATGTACCACGCCGTTGCCCGAGAGAACCAGCTCGACAATCGTTTCTTCGTCCGCGCTTTGGTTCGCCCCGGCCGTTTACGCGGCTCTATGAGCACGAAACAGTACCTCATCTCCGAGACGGACCGACTGGTGACCAGCATTCTAGACGCGCTGGAGGTGGTCAGCGCGCAATACCGCAACGCTGATGTCAACCATATCTTCATGAATTTCGTCTATACTCTCCAGGTTTCTTATGAAGACGTACTCGAAGCTATCTCAGGCTTCATCGAGCGCCACGGCAAGCGACTCTGGCGTCTGCATGTCACTGGCTCAGAGATTCGTATCGCTCTCGAGGACCAGGAAGGCATCGTCACTCCTATCCGTTGCATCATCGAAAATGTATCCGGATTCGTTGTCAACTTCCATGGGTACCAGGAAATCACCACTGACAAGGGCGCCACGATCCTCAAGTCGATCGGAGAGAAAGGCCCCTTGCATCTTCAACCGGTCAGCCATCCCTACCCGACGAAAGAGTCTTTGCAACCCAAGCGTTACCAAGCCCACCTTATTGGTACCACTTACGTTTACGACTTCCCCGAATTATTCTCGAAGGCCCTTCACAATCTCTGGATGAAGGCCCGAACGTTCGACTCATCGCTCATCCTTCCGAAGAAGCTACTTGAAGCGAAGGAGCTCGTACTCGACGAGCATGATCAACTCGCGGAAGTAGATCGTGCCCCAGGCAACAACACGTTTGGAATGGTCGCCTGGGTCTTCACTCTTAGAACACCTGAATACCCTGATGGTCGCAAAGTCGTCGTAGTCGCAAACGACATTACTTACAAGATCGGTTCTTTCGGTCCAATCGAAGATCAGTTCTTTTTCCTCGTCACAAAATACGCACGCACGCACGGCCTTCCCCGAATCTACCTTTCTGCCAACTCGGGAGCTCGTATCGGTCTAGCAGAGGAAGTCATGAACCTCTTCACGTGCGCCTGGAATGATGAAGCTCATCCGGAGAAAGGTTTCGAATACCTCTATTTGACTCGCGAGAACTACCTCAAAGTGCAAGAGACGGCCCCCTCTGCCATTCGTACAACGGAGATCAAGGTGAACGGGGAGGTTCGTTACAAGATCACCGACATCATTGGACTTCAAGATGGTCTCGGGGTCGAGTCGTTGAGGGGATCTGGTTTAATCGCAGGAGAAACGTCCCGTGCCTACGACGATATCTTCACCATCACATTGGTGACCGCTCGCTCCGTCGGCATTGGCGCATACCTTGTCCGCTTGGGTGAACGCGCTGTTCAAGTCGAGGGACAGCCCATCATCCTAACCGGCGCACCCGCACTCAACGAGGTGCTTGGTCGCGAAGTCTATACTTCTAACCTCCAACTTGGCGGTACCCAAATCATGCACAAGAATGGTGTCTCCCACCTGGCCGCAGCCAGCGACCTAGAAGGGGTCTCCCACATCTTGCAGTGGTTGTCCTTGAAGTCAAGGGGGATCCACTGTCCACTCGGGAAACGCCAGATAGTTGGGATCGCGAAATTGCTTACGTTCCACCCAAGGGGCCTTATGATCCACGCTGGTTCATCGAGGGCAAGGTTGAGGAACAGACGTCAAAGTGGCTGCCAGGCTTCTTCGACAAAGGTTCTTTCCAAGAAACGCTCTCGGGATGGGCACAAACTGTTGTCGTTGGTCGAGCGAGGCTGGGTGGCATTCCGACGGGTGTCATCGCTGTCGAGACTCGCACCATCGAACGTGTTATTCCTGCAGATCCCGCCAATCCCGCATCGTTCGAACAGAAGGTCATGGAAGCTGGGCAAGTTTGGTACCCCAACTCCGCCTACAAGACGGCGCAGGCCATCTTTGACTTCAACCGCGAGGGCATCCCGCTCATCATCTTTGCGAACTGGCGTGGTTTCTCTGGCGGTCAACAGGATATGTACGACGAAATTTTGAAACAGGGCTCGAAGATCGTCGACGGCTTGTCCAGCTACAAGCAGCCTGTCTTCGTCTACATTGTACCAAACGGCGAACTCCGCGGTGGTGCTTGGGTCGTCCTCGACCCCTCGATCAACTCTTCCAAGATGGAGATGTACGCTGATGTGGATGCACGCGCCGGTGTGTTGGAACCAGAGGGCATCATAGAGATCAAGTTCCGCCGTGACAAGGTCCTTTCACTCATGGAGCGCCTTGACTCCACATACGCATATCTCAAAGCTGCGAGCAAGGATCCCAGCAAATCTGACGAGGAGAGAGTCGCAGCTTCGAGTGCGCTGGCCGATAGAGAGACCCTGTTGCAACCTACGTATAAGCAAATTGCGTTGCTATATGCCGATCTCCACGAGTGAGTGTTCATTCTCTTTCGTTTATGATCTCCATGTTGATGTAGGTATCAGTCGAACTGGTCGCATGGAAGCCAAAGGCTGCGCCAAGCCTACAGTATGGAAGCAAGCTCGCCGCTTCTTCTACTGGGCCCTTCGTGCACGCCTTGCTCGCTCCGAGGCACTTGCTCAGTTGGCCGATGGTAACCCGGAGGCAGCTCCGGAACTTTGGCAAAATTGTTGGATTCACTCCTTTCGACCGTTGACCGTTCCGACAACCGTGCTCTCGCGAACGCATTGGAAGAGCTGGACCTGACATCCACTGTGGTCCGACTCAAGACAGACCACCTCTTGCAGCGCTTCCTCGAAGTTGCTCAGCAAGACCGGAAGGCGTCCGTTGATGCCCTTGTTCGACTTGTGGACTCTTTGACGTACGAGGAACGACAGTTGTTGCACTCTGCATTGCAAAACACGCGTTCGCCTGGTCCGCTAGGTTCCTCCAGCATCCCGGATTTCATCACTGACCGAATCTCAGGACCTCCCTCGTACTCCAACTGATTTGGGCTTTTATCCCCATTCCTGGGATACCATGGATATTTGTCTGTTATGCGCATTGTTATGTCTGCTACCTCAAGTTCGTACTTTTTTTTGTTGTCCTTCCGTTTTTCCTCCGCCCGCAGGGTAGCATTAATTGTAGAGATACCGCGTACCATTGTATAATCGCCATACCAAGCATGAATCGAGAATACCATGCACGTTTGGAAGATATCGATCAGAGCGTCTTATCTTTCAATTTCAACAAGCGCAAACAAGCCAAACATCCTTATACTTCAAGTCCGCTCGGATATGACCAGTGTCCTCACCTGTTTTGTCGACGTTGACGCCGAACGTCGAACCGATGATCGCTCGCATGATATCTATGGAATACTGTATGCTGGCATACTTGGACAGTACCCCGCGTTCTCTATTGCTACTTTTTCGAGACCCGAGTTGATCTCGCGGCCTGACTGACCAAGGTGGGTAATATTTTGAGTCGGAGACGTCTACTATAGTTATTGCCCCGCGACAGATCTCCCAATTGATCTCCACTGATTTCTTAAGATCCAGGGATCCAACTTCACCATCGCCATGTCCGACCCCCACCCTTCAGCGGACATACAAGATTATGCATCTGGTGTTATTTTAGCGAACGAAAACTGGGCGAAGAGGCTGACCCAGACGTTCCCCCAATACTTCCCCGATCCTCTAGATAAGCAAGCACCGAAGGTAGGCTTGGGTGGCATGCTCCAGTCCTTGCGATCCCTTCATGTCCTCTTCCCGCCCGTCAGCTCCTTTGGATAGGATGCTCCGATTCGAGAATACTAGAGTCGGATGCAACGACCGCGCTCCCTGGCAACGTCTTCGTGCACAGGAACATTGCAAAGTACTTTTCGTCCAACCAAGACCGTGAACGCGTCTTCTGACACGGTGTTACCTAGCCAATTTCATCTCAACGATGACAGCGTGCTGTCCGTCTTTGCATACGCCATAAAGCATCTCGGCGTCCGACACAGTGCGTATCCTTCTCCCATACGCGACCGCTCCCCCTCTAACCTCTCGCGGATGTATCGGATGTATAGTTGCCATCGTCGGGCACGAGCACTGCGGTGGTGCGATCACGGCGATGAAAGAAGCACAACGCCCTCCGTACGAGGATCAGCTCGAGCGCCACCACACGCTCTGCGACTCGCTGTATCACTTCGTCAAGTCGCACCGTCTCAACGACGTGCACGACAAGGACTCCAACGACCCCAACGACGCTATCACGCGCTGGCTGACGCCGCTCGTGCAGCGCGTGAAGCAGCTCACGCTCCCCTCTGAGGAGGAAGCGGCGCTCAGGATCGTGATCGAGGAAAACGTCCGGATGCAGGTCGACAATGTGGTCAAGCTGAATGAGTGGGTGCGTAAAGAGGTCGATAAGGGACCGATCTGGGTGCACGGTTGGGTGTACGATTTTGCTACGGGCTCCATCCGGGACTTGGGGATCACCAGAGACATTGGAGCGTGAGGAGTCTGAGTCTTCGCAGGGTATTCTGAGCCGTAGCGCATGTTTTCCTACTTGCACGCATGCACGAGATATGTCAATCACACACATACATGGGGGAGGCCACCTCTCCACTCCGTACTTCTTCAAGGATCTCGGGCTCGCAGTCTATGGATCGGACACACCAGCAACCGCATATCCATGCGACATACCAAGCATGAAAGCCTTGCCAAAGTCGTTGGTTGCCATGTTCAGGTATGTCATGTGTATATACCTCAGCATCGAGCTATTGTTCGGGTCCAGCTGGATGCATCCATTGAACAGAAAAAGGTCATTTCTGTAACCTCAACGTGTTAGCAGAACGTGTTGATGCAGAAGATCAAGCGTCAAGGCGAGTCTCGGATAGAAGTACACACCTTCCGAACGATCTATTCAGACGAGGCAAATATATCTCACCTGCAATCTCGGCAGTGGATGCAAGTCGATAGGATCAGTCCCGGTGCCCTTACAGCATAGATAAGAGTCCGAGTCAAACAATATCAAAGAAACTGGCTATGCCGTAAGACGCAGTCCAGGCATTGAAGGAGCTGGCGAATGCCGTACACGCTTCAAGGGTGGATCACTAGTACAGAATGCGGCGTTTGCTCAAAACCGTCGGTACACCGGACCGGTTCAACCAACCCTCTCGTGCAAATCATGCTACTAATCTGAGCCTGCGGATCCGAGGTATACCAACAGCAAATTTGTCGAGTCAGTCACTGGCCAGGGAACGGCATCTCCTCTCGAGATCCCAAGTTTTGCACGCCCTCCCTCAGTTTGCTCAGAATCCCATAAATATTATGACGATAGCTTGAAATGTTTGTACTGGTCAGTGTCGGAATGACTAAGACGCCGCGATGCAACGTACAGTGGCTCGGACGACGACAACGACTCGGACTGGTTCGCTTAGTTAATATCATAGGGGCTTTCCGTTTGGGCGACGACAATGTTACAACTTGTCACATCTAATTACGTAGCCTTATAGCCCGAAACCTGCCTAGTAAGGCCTCCTGCCAGAGAGCGTGCTGGAAATGGCCGCTATCGATGGCGATTCGTTCACACAAACGTGTCTCAGCTGCGGTCGTGCTTTCAGTGACCTTGGCGCATTCACTCGCCACGAGAAAGGATGCAACAAAGGCAAGAAAAGGCTCTCCAGTGCTCTCTCCAAGGCAAAAGAAGTCTATCGAGCCAAAAAAGCCAGACTGACGGGTACCAACCCAAATCTGGCGGACGCTGCAACTGCCAGTGGGGGTTCGAGTTCCCTCGGCGAAAGCGGCACTCCCGAACCTCTCCAAGATTTGGTGCCGCTCTCACCCGATTCTCGCTCGGTGTGTGAACTAGCACACTTCAGTGTTCAGTCTGATGACTACTCTTCCAGACAGCACCTCCGCAACGACGGTCAGTGGATGATGAGGCACCTCTGGCACAGCGCAGGTCACGGCGGACGGATCGCAGACTACCTTTACGATTCCGAGACCTCCTTCCGGAATCTTTACAACCACTGCCTCCAGGAACGCCCTCGGATTCATGGACTGCTTCAATTCCTTCTGTCCCAAATAGATGTGGTCCATCCTCGCCCCACGACATGTTGTCCGCACCCATTGAGTCATCGCCTCGAACCGTCTTCTCTTCGCTACGCAGGATATTCAAGACACAGATGAACAAATTCGGGTTGTTCCGTGTATACAATACTGACTCCCTACCTCTCCACGACCCAGAAGATCCCTATTCGGTGGAGTACCCGTGTCCACCATGCGCTAACTCGGAATCATCTCATGGGGAGCCATCGAACGAACCCTCCAATAATCCGTATCACCCGTACCCAAATGAGACCTCAATGCGCCTTGGGGATTGGTACTGGAACCAAGGTGCCCAGAAATCGAAGGAGAGTTTTAAACAGTTACTTGGTATCATCGGCGACCCTGTCTTCTCCCCATCGGCTGTATCACAGACCCCGTGGAATGCCATTGACGAACAACTTGGAAAGAATCGGTTCGATGACGACCCGGAGTGGCTGAATCAGGACGATGGGTGGAAATGTTCTTCCGTCACAATCTCTGTACCATTCCATGGTCGGTGCAGAAATCCAGGAGCAAAGTGCTACACCGTGGACGGATTTTACCACCGTTCCCTCGTCTCAATTGTCAAAGAAAAACTCGCGAATCCAGCCCATGCGGCACGCTTCCACTTCGAGCCATACGAACTGCGATGGCAACCACCCCACAAAGACCATAACATCAAGGTACATGGGGAGCTCTTTACCTCTACCGCGTTTTTCAAGGCGAATGAAACTCTTCAAGCATCGCCCCCAGAACCTGGCTGTGACCTGCCTCGCGTTGTTGTGGCGCTCATGTTCTGGTCAGATGCAACCAAGCTGACCGCCTTCGGTGACGCCAAATTGTGGCCGCTGTATGTCTTTTTCGGAAATGAGTCCAAGTACAGAAGAAGCCAACCGACCAGCAATCTCTGTTCTCACGCAGCGTATTTCCAAGTGGTGAGTACCTAATCTACTGGAGGAACTGTAATGTTCATTCGTCACCTAGCTACCAGACAAATTCAAGGATTTCCTCATGGAACACTTGGGCGACAAATCTGCAAGCGATCCCCTTCAAACCCACTGCCAGCGAGAGCTGTTCCATGAGCAGTGGAGGATTCTGCTCGATGAGGAATTCATTCAAGCCTATCAGCACGGGATTGTTATATCCTGCTGTGATGGCATCACGCGACGCTTCTACCTGCGGATATTCACATATTCAGCTGATTATCCTGAGAAGTGATTTTTCCTATCATAACTAGGGTTTCCATTGACATCACGTTTGTCTAATAGGGTTCTCATAGCATCTATACGAAATCTTGGCAGCTGTCCGTGCCCACGATGTACACTTTCCATGGCAGACGTGCCCGATATGGGCACCCCACACGATATGTCCCAGCGGGAGCTCTTACTTCGTGTTGACGATGACAGCCGACAAAGCAAGATCCTGAAGGCGCGAAGGTTTATTTACAAAGACAACTATGCTGTTAACTCCCTGCAAGTTCAATCGCTTCTCAAGGAACAATCACTTGTCCCTACCACGGTAACCTGACCTGGGTTATACTGAATGTATTCATGCTGATCTTCGTAGAATGCTTTTTCAGAAAAACTTCATATCTTCGGTTTCAGTCTTTTCGCCATGCTTGTCGTTGATCTTTTGCATGAATTTGAGCTAGGCGTCTGGAAAGCCGTCTTCACACATCTTCTACGCATGCTGGAAAGTGTGAAGGAGAACAAGTTACGTGAGCTCGATCGAAGGAACGTGATTCTGACTTGCCTCTGCTCCCAATCATTTGATTTACACTTGTTTACAGATACCGCCAGGTCCCTTCATTTGGAAGAGATACGATTCGCCGATTCTCGGCGAATGCGTCGGAAATGCGAAGAATGGCGGCCCGCGACTTTGAAGACCTCCTCCAGGTACATATCAGTTTAGTGGCTACTCGCAAAGCTTCCACCTGACTTGAATTTTATAGTGTGCTCTTCCTGTTTTCGAAGGCTTACTTCCTGATCCCCACAATGTGGTCGTGTTGACGCTCCTCTACCTCCTTTCATCAGCAAATCAGCGCTCTACTGGGTAGCACTGGACAGTATTGGACAGGGTTCCAGCTTCCCTAGGGTCCGACAGCAATGTTCCCAACTGTCTGGGTCTGGACAGGTACCCCTAGTCTGTCCCTAGTCTGTCCTAGTCTGTCACAGTCTGTCAGCATTTGACAAAGTAAGCTAAAAGTATATTTTTTTTATTTCATTATTTACTTTTATTACTATTTGTTTTTCATTATTTACTTGTATTACTATTTCTTTGTTATCATTACTAATTGTTAACACTAGGTCCCCCACCATCACACTAACTATTTGGTCCTTTGCTTAACAGTCACTATTGAACAGCATGTAATATATTTCAACTTCTATGACCATGTGTATAAGTAGTGCTCACAAGTTGTATATAACCCAGTCACAATCAGTATGGTCACATTTTTACTAAGTCTTTGCTACACTTTTGGTGCGCTTTGACTACACTTTTTCCTACACTTGCTCTACACTTGCTCTACACTCACTAATGCTAATGCTAATGTTAGACTAGAATTCTTTCCCATCCTCCCTCATCACCTCCACCTCCTTCCCCACCACCATCACTCCAACCCCCTTTTCCACCCTCCCCCATCACCCCCTCCTCCTCCTCCCCCCTTGAGTCATGACCCCCTCCTCCTTCCCCCCCTTTCCCATGACCCCCTCCTCCTCCTCCCCCCTTGAGTCATGACCCCCTCCTCCTTCCCCCCCTTTCCCATCACCCC
>JBBPOD010000561.1:0-17082 GCA_038091255.1 Tylopilus intermedius | reverse complement strand
TAATCCTTGTCCTAATCCTAATCCTTATCTAATCCTTGTCACTGCTAATCCTAATCCTTGTTAATGCTAGTGCTAACCCTTAGTGTTACTAATTCTAATCCTAGTCCTAATCCTTATTCTAATCCTTATTCTAATCCTTGTCATTGCTAATCCTAATCCTTGTCATTGCTAATCCTTGTCATTGGTAATCCTAATCCTTGTCATTTTTAATCCTAATCCTTGTCATTGCTAATCCTAATTCTTGTCATTTTTAATCCTAATCCTTGTCATTGCTAATCCTAATCCTTGTTATTTTTAATCCTAATCCTTGCCATTGCTGATTCTAATCCTTAGAATTAAGATTGGTGGCATAGGATTAGAATTGGTAACATAGGAGTAGAATTAGAATTAGGACTGGTGACATAGGATTAGGATTAGGATTGGTGACATAGGATTAGGATTAGGATTGGTAGCATAGAATTAGAATTAGGATTGGTGGCATAGGATTAGGATTGGTGGCATAGGATTAGGATTGGTGGCATAGGATTAGGATTGGTGACAAAAAGATTAGAATTAGAATTAGAATTAGGATTAGGATTAGTGACAAGAGGATTAGGATTAGTGACAATGAGGATTAGAATCAGAATATGAGATTACAAAAGTGTAGCAAAAAGTGTAGTAAAGTGTAGCAAAAAGTGTAGCAAAAGTGTAGCAAAAAGTGTAGTAAAAAGTGTAGTCAAAGCGAACTAAAAAGTGTAGTCATAAGTTGAGATGTAGTCATATACATCTAATGGTTTGTTTTAGAAACAGCTTTATGGTCTACTGTGTTAGTATGTCTGCTCTTGCCATTTTGGGTAAGATCCTGAGTTCAACTCCAGGTTGTGAATATATTTTCTAAGTACCATTTGCTTACTTACAAGTATACAACATAGTATAGTTAGAATGAATATATCAATTATTTAGTATGAAAATAAAATCTGTGTTCTCTAAAGCATTGTGTGATCAAGTAAGAGAGTGAAAAAAAGTTAGTAGTTAGAATGAACTAGTACTAGTAGTATACTAGTATATATATTTAACAAATGTTACTAAAAGTCTGGAACTCTGGAACTCTGGGATGGTCTGGAAGGTGGCTGGCTAGTACTGGCCAGACAGAGTTAGTTTGCTAATGTGCAAGTAGTGAAGAAGCCTCATATGGAGGGGTAAGTTCCTTTTGCTTTCCTTTGTCCTGGCCTGGAATTTCTAGGAATGTCTTCACAGCTTGTTCGGATCAATTGGGCACACTGGGTGCACTGGCTTCTGAACCGTAAGAGGCCTCAGTAGGAGCAGTGGAGCGGGCTTTGAACTGGTATTCCATTTCAAGGAGATCATTGTTGTTGTTGTCTGCTGTTGTTGCAGTGTCTTTTGTAGTTAAACCTGATGCATTCCCAAACAGTTCTCTGATAAAAGAGTTAGTGAATCATTGTGGATGGATCCACCACCTACTCATTGTAGTATGAGAGCAATCCTTCAGCTCACTTTCAATTCTTTGTCTCATGAATTAGACGGATGGTCCTGTAGTAATAATCCTGGTAGTTGAACAATGCATCCTGGTCGGTCCACTTTTCAGCAGGCAAGATCATAAAGCAGGCCTGTGCAGATGTGTAAAACTCAAATCCTATTTGGTGGCCCATCCGTACCTGGATGGCAGCATATGCAATGTGCTCAGCCTCAACTTGTTGCATGTGGTGAATTTTGGCATTGCCTGCATGAGCCCCCTTCACACACTCGGACAGTGTGGATGATGGGGATGTGAACATATGTTTCAAGACCTATGTAGATATGTCAACCCAAGCCTGGGATTTGTAGCAATGAATGTACTTCAAGTTACACACTCGATCAGGAATCCTCTGAATAAACCTTTGCTGATCATATTGGGATTGTACTTGGAACCCAGAATATCTCCTGTATACATGTGTGCCAGCCAGAGGTTAGCTGTTACCTTGCAGGGTTTGGATGGATTGTTGAATTTTTTGCACATTCTGCAATGCTCAGGCTTGTCAGAATTGTCACCAACATGAAAGAAAGACCCACTTACACACGGGGATCTGCAATGTATTCCTAGAGATATTTGACAGGGCATAGCAGGGCTTCGAGTTCTGAATGGGAAAAGCCTATTCATGAACAGCCCACCTGTGTGTTAGCAGAGACTGGTGGCTGCACGACTTGCTTCTCAGGGTGTGGGGCAGCATATGTCCCCACAACTTTGCATAGACGACAGCCATTCTCAGAGCAGATGTGCATGATGGTTGCTTACATCTGTGTGGGTGAGAACTGCCAGTTCTGTGAATGTGAAGAACAATAGGTTGAAATGCTTACCTCTTTAACCAGGCTGTTCAGTTTAGTTGTATTCTTGCCACCTGAATGAAGTAGGGGTTGCACATATGGTGTATGTGTGATCAAATGATTGAACATTCATTTGTAGTGATCCTTTGTCCTGTTATTGCTGTCAACGGTTTTAGTGCGCATATAGTATGCAGTAAAAGGAGTCGTAATGTGCATCTTGCCTAAGTATTTCCTGCACGAATCTCTTGCATTCTCATCCTCACCAACCCTGAACATCTCCTCCTGTTCCAGTAATACACACACTTTAATGACCTCGGTGAGGTCACAAAACGTGTTGAGACCATGTGGTATGTAATGAGCGACTGATAAGCATTCATGCCAGTTGGTGTCATCTGAATCTTCTTCATCTTTGTTTTTCCTGTATTAAATATCAATATCTTGTCATGGTGACTCGGACATCGTGATTTACTTAGCTTTCCAGACTTTATCTGACTTCTTGCCATTCAGCTGTGCTGTTGCTTTCTTGGAACCAGCAACATTGCTACTCATCACGGTAAGAGTATTAGTAAGCCTTGGACAATAAGGCATCATTGATACTGTACCTTGTATTCAAGTTATTGGGTTTGGGTGCAATTCTCTTGTATGACTTGATAAGGTGATGTCGGTGGAGATGTCTGGTTGTACTCATCTTCGGATGTTTCATTGGAGAGGTGTGAGGGTGACATTCCGAGGATGTGGTTAGGGGCTAAGAAGCATTGACTCTGAAAGCACCCCCAACTTAAAGATCCTCACAAATAAATATTCCCATGCTCACTCATGATGCGTTGAATGCAATTTTTGGTACATTGCAAACTCGACAACAAATATAAGTACAGTTCTACTGATGGACCAAGTTGTGCTAATTGTCCTGTTTCAAGTCATTGTTGATTGCCTTCACTGGAGCTGGGAACATGGTGAGAAACATGAATGTGGACTTGGATACTGGCTCATTGGTGGTGATTGGTCATAAAGGTCGGGGGCGAACAGGGGGCCAGACTGCCTCATCCAAGTCAAAGAACTTGGGCTTGATGTGAATCTTGTCCTTCAGGATGCTGTGGAAGGCTACCGGGGTCACATTGACTGTGAGCATTTTGGCATCTTCATTGTTCTCCTCACTGCTACAAGAAGAGTTAGTGAATGGGTCTAGTAGCCAAATTGTCCTTACGACAAGGGAAGGTGAAGTAAAATACTAGCACCTCTGACCTGTGGTTTGGTTACCACAGTCTTGAATGGATCTTTCTGATCCTCTGTGTCCAACTTGCTCATGCTTTCATTGTCATCTTCTATAGCATGTTTCATGACATCTTTTAACCTTAGGATGATCTTCTACAGCTTTAGTTAGTGATCTCGTACTATAAGGCTCAATGGAACTTGCATGAGAGGTCCTGGCTGCTCTGGAGTATAGTTGATAACATAGGTTGGCCAATTGGCAAGGAGGTTATCAATCTCTAGTACGACAATGTTGTTCTTGTTGATCATAATGTTCAAAGAGCTGGATTGCTGATTGAGGGTGGGCAACATGGTGGTGGGTACTAGGAAAGAGATGGGAATCTGGCATGAGACTAATATATGCAGGACCAGCGCATATATGCTGGTTAGGGTTAGGGTTTCATCCATTAGACCCTTTGCCATCGTCAATGTTGCAGCGCTTTCCCTTGCTGGTCATTGCAAGATCTCCAGCTATGACATTGAGACCAGGTGAGGGACCTACATAACTTATCCTACAACACATGCTCATGATTTCTAGTTATTGAACACTTTCCATTCATGTCAAGGACTTGAAGAAGTGTTGCCTTGGCATTGACAGGCCCTTGTCCTCATTGAGGAAGGATGCTCATATCCAGATCTGTGTAAGTTGTTCCACAACAGATCCACCTGTGTTTATTCATCCACCAAGATATAGATTAGGTTCAGGATTGCAACACATTGCATGTATCAGCTTCATGGAGAATCAGCAGCCAGATTCTCCTCTAGCCAAGCATCATATTGGGTGATGGTTTAGTCATTTGATCCACTGCTCGAGTCGGCTGAGTCAGCTCACATGTCATGTTGCTTAGCAGAAGACAACCACAATGGCAACAGCCCAGGGAGAATCAAATCTTTATATTGGTTCAGGTATTTATCCTTGCTTTTGTAGTCAAGTTGGCACTCACTTCACTCCTAGGTTAATTAGTCATGGTCCTACATGTACAGATATGATAAACAAGTATATAACGATCTTCTTCCAGTGACCATTGGTTTGGCGTTCTGCTCAATTTTCATTCCCATACCATGCCTAGCCACAAGTGCCTCTTGTGTGGTGCCACCTTCACCTCTTACAAAAAACTTTTTTCTCACAAGCCTTGCTGCGAGGCAATAGTAGCACTAACTCATCAGGTTTTTGAGCAAGAATGCGCCAAGAAGCACCCTTGACATGCCTCTCCCACACTATCTGACGCCGGGAGCCTTCCTGAGCGAGAGGTCATTGCCAATGATCTCTTTGAACCTTGGCATTCCAATGAATTACATGAGGATGATGTATGTCCAAGTCTCACAACTCCACCTTCCCAGCTCTATGTACTAACAATGTTTAGGTGGAAATGGGTGGTGTTTCCCCCCCTCCTAATGTCTCTCCATTACCTGCCTATGTGATGTTTTCTTAAAATGCTCAGGTCATCAAATTTGCATGCCTGCCTGGTATGCTGACTTTCTACTGGGCACTGCAATGCACCTAGCACATATGCCAGCAACATCATGCCAGCAGCATGGACAGATTCAAAAGCAGCCTGCCAGTTCGCTATTTCCCCAGCCTGCCGCTTCCTCAGAAGAATCTTTGTCATCCAAGTCCTCAGACTTGGATACTTCATTCACAACTGTACCAGATCCAATGGGGATGTACCATGTATATCCCATTCAACCAACGCATGCACCTATTGATACATTAAACAGTGTCACTGATGCTCCAAACCTCGAAGGTGGTGACCAACTAGCAAACATTGTTGCCCCTAATGGTCCAGAGCCCAACTACTTCACTCCATTCACTGATCCATTGTGCGGTCTCCTTATGGCGTACCAATACTTGGGTACCTCCTTTGGCTTTGCAAGTCAACTAGATTGGCTGCTGAGTTTTCTTAATCATAAATCCTTCCATGCACCTGACACTCATACATTCACTCAAGCCCGTGAGGCAGAACAACTTGACAAGTACTTGGAGAACCCCAACAATCCATTTCATGAACAACATGGCTAGAAAAGCTTAATGGTCAAGATTCGGCTGCCGAAAGAAGAAGTCCACTTTGACTCTGCCAGTGAAGATACTAATGCACCAGAGCTTGAGATACTGGGTATTTATCACCATGACATGACTGATATCATCTGCTCAGTGTTCAAGGATGAAGTATTCACTACATTCAACACAACCCCATTCACACAGTACTGGAAAGTTGGTCATCAGGTCCAAGAGGTTTTCTCAGAGGCTTATGCATCTGCTGAGATGCGAGAGGCTTACATAGAGATCAATTCCTTACCATGTGAGCCTGGTGATGACCTTGAGTGTGTCGTTGCCTCATTGATGATGTGATTGGACTCAACACACCTCACTAGCTTCAGAGACACCTCACTTTGGCCATTTTACCTTTTTTTTGGCAATGAGTTGAAATACACCTGGATGAAGCTGACATCACTCGTGTGTCATCATGTTGCTTATATCCCCAAGGTAAGTGTGTTTGTATCTACTAATGTCTGCTCACTAATGGACATATTCAGCTTCCAGCTGACTTTCAGACTCACTATATGTTTCATCACGACATTGCTGCCACTGCCAAGGTGCTCACACACTGTAAACGAGAGTTATTTCAGGCAATATGGGCACTTCTTCTCAAGGAGAAGTTCATGAACACTTACCATCATGGATTGGTCATCCAATGTCGCAATGGGATCACGCAATGAGTATTTCCATGATTCTTCAGCTACTCAGCAGATTACCCAGAGAAGTAAGTTTGACCATGTTCTAATCAGTGTGGTTGAGAATACTAATGGCGACTTAGAGTGTTGCTTGCAGGAATCAAGTTCCTGGGGCAATGTCCATGTCCACGCTGCCTGGTCAAAAAGACTGAGCTCAATAAGATGGGTCAAGCTTGAGATATGAAACAGCATATCAAACACAGTCACATTAATGATGCCTCATGGCATTCACGGATTCAGATGGCCTGTCGCCTTATATTCAAGAAAGGGGCTGTGGTAGATGGAAACCATGTCAAGGCACTTCTGCAAGAGTGGTCATATGTTCCAACCATTGTAAGTTGTATCATATTGATCAATAAATCAAACTAACGCCAGTCATGATCTTAGAACACATTTTCCAACCATCTTCAGACCACTGGCATTAATTTCTTCAAGTTATTTGTGGTCAACTTACTACATGAATTCGAAAGTGGTGTCTGGAAGGCCATCTTTACCCATCTACTATGCATCCTCATTGCTGCAGGAGGAGAAAGAATTCAACACCTTAATGAAAGGTATGATTGGACCGCTGCATCAAAGCCATTGATTCAAGACTAATATCATTGAAGGTACCGTAATGTACCCATGTTTGGCAGGGACACAATATGCAGGTTTGAGCAAAATGTTTTGGCAATGAAGAATCCTGCAGTGAGGGATTTCAAGGATATCCTACAGGTATTTTTATGACATTCTCTGAAACCACTAGCAACTAAGTCAGCATGGTCTATTTTTATAGTGCACGATGACATGTTTCGAGAACCTACTTCCTGAACCACATAACCAGTGTATTCTCAACCTGTTATTTGACTTGGCAACCTGGCATGCATATGTGAAGCTGTGGGTCCACACAACTGATACCCTTGCCCTTTTTGACAAGGCAATAATCACTCTCCACAAATCGATTGAGAAATTCGCTACTACAACATGTGAATACTACAACACTTTTGAGCTTCCCCAGGAGACAAGTGCGCATGGATGTAGAAAGGCCAAAGTTGCAGTGAAGGCAGCAAACTTGAATGCTCAAGGGCAGCCAAGGGCAGCCCAGCCAGCAGTGACCCTGGAGCGAAAGCAGCACAAGCTCAATCTCCAAACATACAAGTATCATGTGCTTGGTGATTACCCCAACATGATTCATGCTTTCAGGACAACAGATAGCTACACAATGCAACCAGTAAGCAGTATATGTCAAGAAATCGCACTAAGTCAGTTCTGATATACTCTTAGGGCGAATTACAGCATTGGCACGTCAAACAGCGATACCCCAAAACGTCTAAGAACAAGAAAATGATGCTTGCTTCAATGAGCAAACATGAGTTGTGAGAGCAGTACATCAGTAAATTGACAAAGGTACTATGGAGCAACAAGAACAACCATGCTAAACTGCCCAAGGAACAGTCACAATGTCTCCACAGCTCTCCTAGTACTGAGCATTATTACATCGCAAAGCATTTGAGGGACAAGTTTGACCTCAGTGTATGGTTGAATGAATGAGCTGGGGATCACGCTATCAAGGTAAATAATATTAGGTCAAATGGAGCGCTCATCAATCTGTAAGTTAGGATTTTTGGGGTTGTTTGAAAGACCACCTGCTGGCCTGCTTGTGAAATATCCAATATACGGAAGATGATTTGGAATTTTTGGATGAAGACTGCAACTTGGTTACAATCATGGAGAACAAGATCTTTGAACACAAGGTACTGTGTGTCAACTACACAACATATGATCTACAGTGGGAACAGGACAGCATTACACTATGAACACACCTGGATATCATAGTCCTTTCTCAAGAGACTGATGAGCAGTGGCATTCATATTGGTATGCCTGCGTAATTTGCATCTTCCAGGTCAACATTCACTATTATGGCAATCATACAGGTGGTAAGGAGATTTGCTGATTTAACATTTTATTCATTCATTGGTTTGGTCAAAACCTTGACTTACCATCAGGGTTTGGGGTGCGGTGACTTCCTAGGGTTGAGTTTCTGCATGAAGACGATCCGGATGCATTTGGTTTTTTGGATCTGAACAATGTCATCTGTGAGGTGCACCTGATCCCATCATTCAGAAATGGCCTCATAAAAGAACTACTCAGCCCATCATTTGCCTGTCTGATTGAAAATGACCACAAAGATTGGTGTTTATTTGATGTAAACATGTAAGTTATCTACCTAAACAATACCTTGTGTATGCTAACTTTTTTACTAGATTCACTGACTGTGATATGTTCATGTGATTCCGCAGTGGTGGCATTGGGCATGTTGCCTCATGACATTGGGACACATTCCTTCATGCAGATGGTAATGACTTGGATGAAATAGGGCCTGGGGGCCCAGAGATGGCGAGGGATGGTGAAGATGAGGAGGTAGAAGCTGAAAGGGATGAATTGGGCCACTGGCATGATGACTTGGATGGCAATGGCAGCAGTGGTGGCGACAGTGATGATGACAAGAACCTGGATCATGCAGAAGGTGCCATAGGTGATGAGGATAGTGACAGGGTTGTTGCCAATGAGGGTGAAGAGTTAGATGACAATGTGTTGGTTCAGGAGGGATATGGAGCGCTTTTGTTAAGACTGTATAATCCTCTGGGTTGAACTTTGGAACTCCAAAGTTGCGGACGTAATGGGACTTCGGGTTCAGCTTGTGTGCTGCCCCCTTGCTAGGTTGCGTGTCGTGGATTTAGGAAAAGGTTGGAGACAGGAGGGTCGGAGACATTCGGAGGTCAAGTCGATAATGAAGCTAAAGCTAGATACATGAAATCTACACTATATATACTATGGAGTTGTATAGGATTACTAACGGAGTTCATTGCATTAGTAAGTGATTGGTAAACATGGAACAGAGATGAGTAAGACAAATATGAAGGGAGACATAGCTGGAGCTGTGCTACACAGGTTCGGAGATAATTAGAAAGCGGATCTAGTACAAATGGGGAACGGAGGAAACGTAAGTGAGTCAGAAGGTTATGAAAGTGTAACATAGCAGAAGTCCAGAGGTCGGAGGTGAACTCCCGAGTAAGAATACATCGGAGTTCAAGGTGAGGAAACCGGAGATGGTTCTGGAGGGTCGGAGTTAGGACGGTATATGACAGCTTTAATGGACCACATCATGTAACTCAATATCACTCAGCATCTCTCATTATATGTGAGATATCATTCGGCTTGACTAGTTATAACTCCAACATGATTCCTACCAGAAAGGTATCTAGTGCAACATTGACATTGTGGCGCATTGTGATTGCATATAATTTGACTCATCTGTTTGATGATGTAAGCTAACGTCACATCAACCATTGTCACAGCTGTGCCACACCACCACCCCATGTCACATTTGTGCAGGTTTGCCAATGCTAGATTGTAGAACTTGAGGGTCATAGGACCATTTTTACTGCCCTTGTGAACTTGAAGCCTGATGCCATTATCTTGTTCAGTGGATGGACCAGCGCCACTCTTGGCCTGGGACTGATTTGCTAGGGCTGTGAGATAAGCAGGGTCAAGAGCGCATGGTGTACCATTCTGGAGATAATGGTCATGTAAAACATCATGAGCCTCGGCTTCTGAGTCATCATGAGTCTCCGCTACCTGCCAAGAGTGAGTAGCAATGATGCCACTACCACGACCACAAGACACGATCATTAAGGTTTCTTCGCCACTTTGTGCTGCATGGTGTTTGGAGGACTGGCAGGGCATTTGGACATATTTGGTCTTGACACGGCTTGAATGGAGACTATAAGATGACATCAAATTCTGATCAAAGCTAGGAGGTTGTTACCTTCAAGTTTAGCACCAGAACAGTCAACAATCCCACTATGAGCTCAAAAATTGGTGCTGTTGTCACATTGTTTGGCTGTTGGAGGTATGGGCATGGAAGGCGGCAAGAGCATCTGAAACTTTACCAGATGGAGTGCTGGATTGTGTGGTGTTGGAAAACAGTGAGCCATCATGGGGAATGTCCAGAAGATCAAGCTTCCAGTTGAACATCAGTGTTGTTGTGGTAAGGTTTATCTGCTATGATCCATGGGTTGATAGGACATATGACAGTTTATGAATCTCACCATGGGGAAGTGACTGGCTAGGCTGATTATGATGCTCATTGGCATTAGTGCTGCATGGTTTGGCTTTTGAGAACTGTTGGTTAGAGTTCTGAAGATATGATCGCATCGCAGCCTTACTGGGGCCGGTCCTAGAGGGCATGATCTTGAGAAGCAATGCATGTTGGTCTGGTAAGAATTAAAATGGCATGGAAGCAGAGGATCAAACATATACGACAAACAATACATACCTTGACCAATGAGAGACAGTTGATCCACTCCAGCTTGATTATCGAAAGCAGCCTCATCCTCAGAAATGATCTACAGCTTATCATTTTGCGAGATATATCTCTTCGTCTAGTTGTCCATATAGGAAAGCGGTTTTGACATTGAGTGCCTCAATGTCCCAATCCTTTAAAGTGCGGCTAGAGCAAGAAGAGTTCTCACTGTTTTGAATCTAGCAACCGGTGAGAAGGTGTCCTCATAATCTAGGCCATAAACTTCTGTAAAACCTTTAGCAACAAAGTGAGCCTTATAGTGGCCATCGCTTTCTGAACAAAGACCCAGCGACCTTTTAGAGTCTTTTGATTAGCTGGTTTATCCATGAGTTCCCAAACATCACGATCTTTAATGGATTTCATTTCTTCATCACATGTGTCAATCCATTTCTTCTGTTTGTCTTTGGGCAGTTTATATATGTCTTTGAAGTGTTTTGGCACATCATTGACTTCTACCGCATGACTAAGAAGATTGGCAAAAGATCTCTGAGTGAATGAAGATTCATCGTCGCTTTCCTCTTGTTGTGGAGGTTTTTTATGAGGGCCTGGATCAAACTGTGGTGCGTCTTGTTGAGGCACATCTTCCTGCATAGGTTCTCTCATAGGTGCATTGTTAGAGGGTCCTGCCTGAGGAGATTTCTCATTGTGGACAGGTCCTTGACAATTACACCTTCCTTCTTGTAAGATGTCCTTGACAAAGTCTCATTCCTTTCGAATGTCCCATTCAATCTCTAGAGGAGTTTGATCTCCATAGATGGAGCTAGGGGGAACATTTCATTTAGGAATATGTTCGCTTTGTCTTCATATTTCCATGTCACCTCATGGATGAGGACGAGCTATTGGAGGACCTCTGTAAGGATGAGGAACAGCAGGTCTCCTTTGAGGTGGAGCAGAAGATCTTGGTCGTTCAAGAGGTGGTTCCACTTTTCTTCACTAGGAGGATTAGCCGGCTTTTGCGGTGGTTCCGCTCATTGAGCTGGTTCCTTAGCCTTAGCTTTACTTTTATTCCTAGGAAGATCCCCATCATTGACTTCCTCAATGCGAACACGAGGTCGTCATTTAGGAGGTTCAGGAGGTGTTTCATCAGGGTGAGCAGAAGGCTGTTGTTGCTGCGGGGCTGGACCCTGATGGGGATGATGCGGTTGATGTCTAGGTGGGATATTATCATCCTAAGAGCCATTACTATCAGTGTCACCATTGTCATCATTACCAGTATCGTCATATTCATTTTCTAGATTAGGGGGTAAAGGTGGTAAGGCTTTCTTCTGATTGGGACAGTGGGGAAAGATATTCTCATCAAAAATGGCATTGTGAGAGATAATGACTCTCCTCCTGGCTTGAGACCAGAAGCAATATCCTTTGGTGCCCTTTTCATAGCCTATAAACATGATGATCTCGCTTTTTGGGGCTAGTTTATTGTTTCGTTGCTCTTTGGGAACAAAGACCTAAGCAAGACATCCAAATGTTCTGAAATAAGAAATGTCTGGTTTAGTTCCATCCCATTGACTTATAGGTGTCTTCCAGTTAAGACAGCACATTGGTTGTTGGTTATATATATGGAGAGCTGTTTCAACCGCATCTTGCCAGAAGATTGGTGGCAGACAAGCATGGTGTCTCATTGCCTCTTCTTTCTCAAGTATTGTGCAGTTAAAACATTCAGCTCTACCATTTTGTTGAGGGATGTACAGGACTGTTTTCTCGTGTTCAATTCCTTGTGAGGATAGGAACTTTTTCAAGTCTGAGGAAATGTATTTCCCCCCATGGTCCAAACGTAGCCAAGACAGTTTATTTCCAGAATGACATTCCACCCAAGTGAGCCAAGATTGAAAAATCCCAGCCACATCTGACTTACGCTTCAAGAAAACAATCAAGCCAAAGCTTGAGTAGTCATCCAGGAACGTTATCATCCAATGATGCTGATCATGAGATCTGGTAGGAAACTCGCAAAGATCCATATGGACTAGTTCCAAGGCATGAGTTGCATGAGACTTGGAGGGTGGGAAAGAGGTCTGTGTAGCCTTGCCCAATTGGCAACCTTTACAAGGAGACCAGTCAGCTGGCTGTTTCAGAGCAGGTATACCATTAATATGCCAAAAGGCATGTTTTAATGTGTTATGTGAACAATGTCCAAATCGCATGTGCCAAAGGTGATAAGAATCATCCTGAAGGCTGTTACATCCTTTGGAGGTATCTAGCATTTCCGCTTTGAACCAGTGGAGTGTGTCTTTCTTATTTTGCTGAGCAGCAGAAATAATAAGACAGCCTTTATGGTCCCAAAACTGAGTCTTGTCAGTTATTGTACAAATGAAACCAGACCTTGTAAGGGTGGTTATCAATAACAACCAACAGGTGTTGTGTGGCAAATACCAAACCTCTGATAAGGTCAGGTTGTGATGCTGTTTCCTATTAAATATCCATAAAACCACTATACCCAGTCTATAAATATGGATGATTTCTCCTGAAGCTGTGCGACAATGTTCGACATTAGTCCCCAAAGACATAAAGTCCTTTTTCAAGGGGGACATATGAGCCGAACAACCAGAATCAACTAACCAAGAGTCGTTATCTTCTTTCTTAGAATCAGTCACAGTGTAACAGGAATAATCCCAGTATTGAGCAGTGGTATGACCCACACCCCCACACTTTTCGCAGGCATTGGTGTTGTGTTTGAACATCGATTTCTTTGGGTTCTGCTTCCCTTTTTTTGGTTTGAAAAGTTTGTTAGACTTTTCTCTGCCACCTTTAATCCTCAATTCCTCAGCGAGGATCATGGGGGTTATGATGGGCATGATGAAGGTCGCTGCATCCTTCGTATGCACTATAGTAGTTACCAAGGAATCATACTCCTCAGGAAGTGCAGCACAGCAGATCATCGTGCACAGGTTCTGTTCCAGATTCATACCTGTGGCATGTAACCTGGAGAAGGAAGTCTTCAGTTGACCTAGCTGTAAGGACATTTCTTTGTCCATTGAAGGTGTCCATCTTATGCATTGCTTAAAGACAGCGAATTGACCTGTAGGGCCAACATCAGCAAACTGTGTATGCAGTTGGGCAAGAGAGGTAAATGCCGTAGAGATGATAGCAGCTGGAGGAGCTGGATAGGGATCGTCAGAAGACAAGATATGAATGCGAAATTCTTCCTTGATAGAAAGTGATATAGCACTATTGGCCTGGGCATCCTTAGTGAACCATTTTTCCCTTAAAGTGTTAGCATCAGCGATTGCTTGCACATTAGTGCCTGCTGCTGCTTCTGGGGGACAGGTTTGTTGCCCATTGGCAATCCATTGGACTTGAATAAGCCCAAGGTAATCCATTATAGTGCGGTGCCAGACTGTATAGTTGCTTTTTCCAGCAAGAAGAATGACATTCTTAGCAAGGGCTTCTTTAGAGGACATGACTGTATTCAGAAGAGGTCAACGATGATGAATAAGGGTACATGGTTGGAGACAAGAGGTGAAGAAGAAGAAGGAGGAATAATTCTTTTTGAGCATTTTGAACAATGAACTTTTTGTTCCATTTTGTCAAAGTGAAGCCTGCCTTCGAAAGCCATTTGCTTCTTTCTTGAACTGTAGGAAACATAAGGTCCATGTTCTGCACTCACTCTTTGTTCCCATTTGGAAACAAATAGAGGTTCTTGGTAATGATAGTTTGCAAAAGTGTTACCATCAATACTAAACTCTTTATCGTCATGATTCCAATAAGGTATGATATTAAAGCAAGGCAAAACATAGTTCAATAATATGAAAGGAAAATTATCACCGCTGAGATTGCAGTTTAGCGGGATGTCTATTGCATAAGGGACGCAAAGCCAAATTGGGAAAGGGAAGACATCATGGAGAGGATCCAAGAGTTCCGACCTGTGGTCTCTTTCAAGAACTTCCAGGTGCAGATTCTTCTGTCTGCATCCCTCAGCTCTCTCCTGGACACTTTCGTGCAGCCAGGAGTTCAAGTTGTAGGCCTTGCAAGACTATTCTCTCATCTTTCAAGTCCCTGTAAAGCCTTTCAAAGGCTCTATTAGCTTCTGTGAGTTCCAAAATCACAAAGTCGTTAGTAACATGGAGATCTCTGTTAGAGGCCTCCAAGCGATCAACTTTGGCTTGAAAGTGGTTTTGGGCCATCTTCATTGCCTGATCTGTTTCATACTGGCACAAAAAATTATAAAGAGAGAAGAAAGCCTTTCGACGAGCAGAATCCAAAGCCAGATTTCAAATCTTTTTTCCAGGCACATCCCACCAGTTATATGCCTCTTCCTCATGCATGGTTGGCATGTCGTTTGGATCAAGAAGATCCTTGACTTTGACCATCAAAGATGGCCACACCATATAGTTCTGCACATGGAAATTGGTTAGCCACTCAAACCCCTCATGGTGAAGGAGTTCTTCATGTTTGACATTGGAGGGGAAAGCAGGAGTAGGATGGACAACAACCAGACCATTTCCTTCAAGAACCGAGGCAAGGGACTTGTCCTCATAGACCGTTAGAGCTCTATAACCTTCCCTGTGACTGAAAAGCTCTTCGTCGGACATGATGACCATCCTGGCATGATGCCAGCTAAGTCTGGGAATGGTTTCTGGTCCCCTGATATTCTAGGGGTCCAGAGCAGCAGTCCCTAGCAAAAGGCTCCTTGCGTTAGCTCGGAGTGCCTGGGGTCTGTCTGTCTCGTCGATCTGCAGCCTGTGCAGGTTCATATATTGGGAGCGGTTGTTGTAAGTCATCTATGTCAAGAGGAACATCTGGATTAGCAACTACTCCTTCGCCTAGAAAGACTGAAGTGATCACATTCCTAAATCCCTCATTGAAAACACAATCAGCAAGTTCATCTGCCCTAAGTCTTTCTGGGTCTAAGCCCAGACATCAAATGCCTTGTAATCGGCGTTCACGTTCCTCAGCTTCTGCCATTCTAGCTGCTCTCATTTGAAAGTGCCTGGCATTAGCTTGTTTCAAGCATACTTGATCAAGAATGTGATCTCGTACAGAGGATGGAACAGGGTTCCTTCTTCTGTTCCTTTGTCCCCTTGGGAGATCTGGATCAATAGGAGGAGGAGCTGCTTCTAATGCTCTCCTTTGAAGATAGGGATTCTCCCTCAAATAAGGAGGGGGATCGAAAAGGATATCATGCATTTGTAAATTGTGTCTACTCACTGCGTAAGGAGGAGGATTGATGTGATCTGGTTCGGTGTTATCTGCAGAGGGAATCACCTGATAAGTCAAAGAATGCAATGTGTTAGTGGTCCTGATCTGTATTCCAACATGGTGATGATCACCTAGGGAAAGGTAGTAACATGAGAACACAAAAGTGTGCCCCATTAGTACTATGAGTAATTAGGTTTGCCAGTACTCATCAACCCATGGTTGCATTAAGACGTAGACCAAAAAGTTGAGCATAAGCCACTTAGGACTCAGCCCTTCAGGTACAGTGAACTTGAAAGCAGGAAACGGCATCATGAGGACGTATGCGTATAAACCCTTAGCTATCAGGGCTTATAACCTATCAAAAGTACCATGAGTATGGAAGGCTCGAGTACAATGACAGCAACAGCACAGAACCAGTGGGTATACTCACTGGTAACAGTACCAAAGGTAGAAGAGATAGAGGGTGATGGAGTTGGTGTAAGGGCCTGTATAACCCTTGGAGTGATCTGATGAGTGGGAGGTCAAGAGCACTTTTTTATTATACAATGAGTGAAAGCCTGGACTTGTGGGCTGCCCTAGGGATACAGTAGCCCCGTACAGTCTTGTCCTACATAGGGAATCATTCCCCAACAGGACAATAATATGATTAAAAAAAAAAAAATGTTGTCCATGTCAAATTGGGGCTGAGCTGGTGTGCTGGAAGGCAACTGACAAGCACACGAAGCTCATCCTTTAGTTACTTGATCATGCACTGAGAATTGGCAAGTTTGCCACGAAGTACTCAGACAGTTTCATGGAGAAAGGTACCGGGATCGGCTTGGAGAGGGATGACATAGGATATGGTAATGGTGACAGTGAAGGTTGTTCGTGTCTGAGAGAGCCATAAATGAAACAGGATGATTGTACTGCATGACACACCAAATTTGCTTGTGAGTTGCAGTGCTCCAGAATGAGACTGATGAACTGACCAAGGCTGTGATTAGTGTGCCACTCCTTTCCAGAGTGATGCACTTGGCATCCAAGTCCTTAACGAAGTGCAATGACTCCGATAGGCGCAGGTGCAACGAAGGGATGAGACTAGTGTAGGAGACTTACACTAGGTGAGAAGCTGGAGAGTAGCGAACAGTGGGAGTAGCAATCAAAGGATGAAAGCGACTTATTGTCTCTGGGAATAAGTCCCAGTTTATATACCTCTACAGTGTGTTTGTATCTATTGTGGTTACTGTAGGTAAAAGGAAATGTTCTAGAACATGATCAAAGATCATGTGATAGGACTATTGTTATCGTCGAATTACCATATGGACCTTATCTATGATGTCAT
>JBBPOD010000560.1:0-17116 GCA_038091255.1 Tylopilus intermedius | reverse complement strand
AGATGGATGTATGCTTGCGTCCTTCTATAACAAAATGTATTTAGTCAAAATGCTACCCAGATATATACGCAGAATACCTTGCATTGCATTGCGAGTCCTGTGAGCGTCTGTGTTCACATACTCTATTCTTGGTCGCCGTGTCCCATACGGTCGTTCGGTCATCGTGTGCAGTAACAAACCATCTCCCGTCCCCTGAGATAGCGCATGCATTCACGTCTGGCATCGTCATGGGCGAGCCTATTGTCCTGCCATCCGATACTCGCAATTGGACCGCCCCTTCGAGGAAGACCTGCATCATGTGTTGACCATCTGGGAAAAAGGCGATAAATTTCGTCGGTTCCTTGGTATGGATATTTTGCAGAATTTTCGGATCAACTTTGTACAAGCAATTTTCAAAACCGATAGCACTCTGAGAACTTGTTGCTTACGCTGCACGCCAGACATAATCATGCAGTGGTAGCTGTTGACATGGACCGGTGTATCGTTGACCAAAGTATCGTTGACCAAAGTTAGTTTGGTCGAAACGTGGCTTTATTTATGGTAATTTGCATATGTCGTCACACGTCCGAGTCTGAATCACGCTTTCAACCTGAACGCGAACAAGTGGTACTTGCCAGTGCATGCTTGACCTATTACGTTGACTTGCGATGACGGACTCGATGCGTGCCAACGGCGACGCATGTTGCTTCGAGTTGCATGGATCTAATTTTGGCTGCCATATAATTGGCCTCTGAATCAGGTACGCACTGCGCAGACCATTGCCGGTACATGATGCATCCATGAATATTAGCGGGTGACTCGGGGCCGGCCAACATAAAATACCGGGTAGTCCGAGTCATCCGGGAAAAAGTATCTCAGTCCCTGTTAACATTACTGAGAATAGGTTCGTTATTCAAGATTCGCGGCGGGCATGGCCGTACACGGATGGGAACTCAGAATACTAGTCGACCGGTGTGTAGATCAATTTTACAATCCAAGTCTATTGAACTGATGCGCATTTTGCGACATTCCGTCAGTGGTCGGCATGGATGCTGCAGGTTAAATTTGCTGGAACTGTAGTCAACCTGTCCCAAGCAGACTTGCTCTCAGCCCGAGCTGCTACTTCATTAGAATGACATACTACGCCGTCGCGGTTGCGTACTTGCATTGCCTTTGGTCTGGATCAAGGTCAGCCTCGGGAACCAGATTGAATCAGGTTGCAGCTTCGTGCGTTTCACAAAAAGCCACCGATGGTGGATGTGCCCACTGCCAGTCGCTTTCCTTCGATGCTCTTTTCCTGTTCCCATGAAATCACAGGGTCTTTCAATGGTAGCCGCGCCCGTCTCATATGCACTAGGGTTTCCGCACCTTGCAAACTTCCCGGTGCATCGCCCGCTTGCAGGGTTGTCTCCAAAGAGGTCCGGGTCGTAGCGCGAACATTTAACAGCACACCTAGTTCACAGCCTCTCCCGCTTCCCATCAATGACACTGCTACAAAATTGGTGTATGATATGGACTGCCCATATGTGCCTGATCGGCCAGGTGACATTCGCGGCATGGGGTGAGTCACTCGGCATCTCGGTGGCGCATTTTGGTCATGCAACTTGAAGTACATCAATTGCAATGGCATAACCACTCCAGGTTGCCGAAATTATCAATGCCGTCCAAGAAGGTATGCACGTGGAAGGCTGCGCATATATGATATCGATCTTGAACCCGCAGGTTTCAACATGGGATGGTACATGGCTTCCTTCCTCACTTACGGTGTGTGTGTGGTATCCCTCATCTTATTTCCTCGTCCTGACTGATGGGTGCTTAGGCATTTTCGTGGATGGGAACCATTTAACCAACTTGATGAGCATCGGTGCAAATACAACTGCAGACCACCAACTGACTCCCAGGCTGAATATCCACGGTGATTTTGAAGGCAAGGTCAGGTATCAGGATTCCCGAGTGCTCTCCATAAACGCGAGCTAATCACCGCTATCGATCTGGGACTCCAGGTGATGCTAGCACCACTCGTGGCGACTTCTGTTTTGGCAATGACTGGAGTCTCAATGAGACCTTGTTTGATCAGATACGATCAAGTTATGACACACCCGTTTGTATAATTCTCACTATGTAGTTGACCCAGAGGACCCTGGAACCGTATGTCGATCTGGTTGGTTTGCTACGTTTGCCCACCGTACTGATCCTGTCTGCAGATGTGCTATGCGTACCAGAAACAGGTCAACTTGACTGCTCAGTTGTACCCCGACCCGACTCCCGAGCTCGATGCCGCGATCAGAGTGAGCTTGGTTAAGTTCTACAAGGCGCTTGGAAACCCGAGCTGCGAGCAGTTTTTCCCATTTGGTCAGTGAGAAAGACGAAACTAGAGTGACAGGCGAGGTCATAGCTATTCCACGGTCTGTCAGGTGCTAGAATTTGGTTTTTTTGAGTGACAGTAGGGTATCCAGGAGCGGTAGTCGAGTCATCAAAGCTTGCTCGGCCGACCTCATTCGTCTGTGTATCGATCTGGTCACTCGGCCGTCGGTCGATTAAGGGCGTGTCAAGGAAGCCGTGTACCAGTTGCATGCATTGAAGAACGCACCTCCATTCGTGGGGACAGAAGGCCGCGAAGTTGAATCATCTTAAACGGCAGCACTTGAGGTACCAGCGACGTCGCGGTTGCAAAAACATCTCAGCGCCATGCCGAAACCCAGTAACTGTGGACCATCCTCGTCCTTGCTAGGCTTAGTCCGTTATAGAAAACTTTAACCCAGCGATAAAAATTCGCGACTTACAGTCCTTGGACCGACTGCGCGTGAACAATTTAAAAGAGGGACGTCACGGTCATGAGGTAGTATTCTTGGTTGGATGAATTCGCTCCTCATTTAACTGTTGTACCCCAATGCCTACCTACCTCGGTCAATGTCAGACGTGCCACTCGAAACTGAAATATCAAGTCCAGGGTGCGTCCTGTCAGTGAAAGAGTAACCCGTCATGCGTTGAACATCAGAGAAGAAGGCAAGGAATATTGGATGCCCGATTCTGTATGAGACTTCTCATGCCAGTGGAAGGTCCGGATCAACTACGCCATTGACTACGGCACAGCCCACTGGCGACACTTCCTACGCGAGCTAGAGTCATCTTCACAGGGGAACGATCGGGGCTGAGCGCTGAGCCAGGATGGCAGGCCGTCAATGGATGGGAAGGGAATGACTCAGAGCTGGAAGCTGTTCTTGTGAAATCGGAACTCGGTCCAGGAGAAGGCGATGAGCTTTCGGCAAAGCAAAGCGAGATGGTGAGGGGAAACGGCGACCTTCGTCGGTAGGGACTACTTCACATGTCGCACGTGTGATTGGCGCTCTTCAAGTTGGTGCCTTACCTTTCACGGTCAGTTTTCAAGCTCATTCACCGGCGCTGAGTGTCCGTGTCTATGTGTGGTAGCTCGAAACAGTCGAACCGTGGTGGTCACCTCAATTGGAGCATGGCCAGAGAACCGTATGCATTGATTATAATCCGAGTGCTCCAACATGACTGTACTATTTTTACCTACAGTTGCGCGGCAAGTCTCCGCGGAGTTCTACCTGTTCATCTGCGGCAAGCTTTGTGGCTGTGATCCCCGCATCCACACTCAAACGCCACTGGTCAGGTACGTAGTATAACCACTACTCACCAAGTTCTCAGACAGGAAATGCTCAAGTCTACTCACAACTCTCATCTTAGCGATCTCTACCCGAATTATGCATCGCCTTTGATCCAGTACTTTCTCATGCATGGGTACTCGTAAGTGTCTTCCGTTGTTGGCCATTGTCTAGACTCGGCAGCATAACTTGACTGCTCGTAGTGATTTCCTACGCGGCGAGCATCGCTGCAATGGTAGTACCGGAATGTACATGCGGGCGTCGGTACGTGAGTTAAATTGCACCGGCTGCTAGCCAACCGTAGGATCCAGCGCAGTCAAGGAGCGGCAGGCAGAAAGAGCCAGTCTTGAATATACTAAAATGCCAGTGGTGTAAGATCCTTACTGTGAAATACACAGCCCAGCTGCAGTGCATGGGTAGGATCATCAACGAATACCCGAGAGCTGACGGTAACCGATGGTAACGGAAGGTCCAGCCACGAACGAGAGCGCGTTTGTGATGGGCCCGCTCTGCGCCAGGAACTAGACGTGCCCACTAACCGCACAGGCTGTACACCATCGTCGATACATAAACAGCTCAGAGTTTGCTTTTCTCCAGTGCCCCAGTTTCTTATCCCTCCACTTCTTTCCATTCGTCATGAAGTTTCAATCTCTTGCAACACTAGCTGGACTAGTGTCATATGCTCTCGGCTTCTCGCACCTTACGAACTTCCCGGAACACCGTTCGCTTGCAAACTTGTCTCCAGAGGAAGTCCAGACTCTCCTGCAGCTCTTCAAGGACAAGATGCCTGGTCCACAACCTCTCCCGCCTCCGATCAATGACACATCCTCGAAGTTGGTGAATGATGCACAACATCCATTCCAGCCTCTTCGACCGGGTGACATGCGTGGTCCCTGCCCGGGTCTGAACACGCTGGCTTCCCACGGGGTGAGTAATCAAGTACCTCAGTGACACAGTTTACTGATGCCACCTGGCTCCTTCTGAAAGTATCTTAACCGTAACGGCATAGTTACCCCTGGTGAGATCATCACCGCAGTCCAAGAAGGTATGCGAATCATGCAATAAATGTCCTATTCGATGCTCATATATGAAATTCACAGGTTTCAACATGGGGTACCACTTCGCTTCGTTTCTCACTTATACGGTTCGTCTCTAGATTTCACAGTATCATTCCTCCTTTCTAACTCGTGAGTGGTGTTGGAAATGAAACAGGCGTTCATTCTGGATGGAAACGTTTTGACTAACAAGATGAGCATTGGCGCAAATACAACGGTAAACGGGAAATCTGTTCCCGGGGTTGACACCCACGGCAACTTTGAAGGTATAGATCTTATTTTTCCCATGATCATGGTAACGATATGCTAATTGCTGTATAGGCGATGTTAGCATAAGTCGTCAAGATCATTACTTCGGTGATGCCATTAGTTTTAACGAAGACGTGTTCCAAACCGTAGGTACTAGTCACCGTCCATACATCTATTCTTCTCACTATTTTCACAGCTTGTCCAAACAGCCCATACTGTTGGGGGTGGCGTCATTACTGTCGAAGCTGCAGCCATGGATAGGAAACTCCGCATCCAAGATTCCATCGCACGTAACCCACAGTTCAACTACCTGACCCCCCGTTACTTCGGCAGTTGCGCTGAAACGAGTTTTGCCCTCGCCATGTTTACACACAACCAGACATCGGATTCGACGCTCCCCCTTGGTTTGGATGCTGCGCGGAGTTTCTTCCAGAATCACACGTTCCCCAATGGATTCCATCGTCGTCAAGACCCATACGAGTTCCCCAAGGTCATGGCTCTGGCAGACACGATTGTCAACATGCTTGGCATCCGCGCCGGTCAGAATAACGGTGTTAATAATTACATAGTGGATCCCGAAGACCAAGCAAACGTACGTCTATCTCAATAGTTCAACCCGCGCCCTGTCATGCTCATCATCCTTATCCAGTTCTGCTACTTGTACCAAAAACAGGCCAATGCGACGGCTCAGCAATACCACAACCCACCTGCAATACTCGTGGACGCGCTCAAGAAAAATTTGCAGCTATACTATCAGACACTGGGGGATCCCCAATGTAAGCAAGTTTTCCCATTCGGGCGGTGACGGCGCGGCGACGGTGACCGGATTGCGGTACTAGTAAGGGGCGACGTTATTTATGAGTTTTATGAGTATTTCAATTGACGGTCATTACTATTTTGATACCCCTCTCATTAGCAGTAGGTTACTTGACGCTGTTGGTTTGATATTGGACTCTGAGCAGTGACTTTCTACTGATTAGGGGTTACTATACATACCTAATACTACCCCTTGAACCGTTAAGTGTGGCCGCGCGTGGGAATGGTTGATGAACCCTAACAATAACTCCGGACTCTCGCAGCAACTTCATTGAGATGTAGGGAACGCAAGGTCTCACTGGCTTTCCCAAACCTGACCAAACCACCCAATCACAGGTTGTAAATGGGAGATGACCTTCGACCCAGCAATCGAGCAGCACGCAACTTGAAGGCAATAGAAGGGATCCAACTTGAAGCACAATGGGGCCTCGCCGGCAACCCCTGGCCGTTAAGTTGTTCCATCATATGCTGCATTTCCATAGTTCCAGTGCTCGGCCACTGGAGAACTCCTCCAAATCTGTTACTCGTGCTACCTTGCCGGTGTGTGCTGCCAGTCCGGCACGTACACAGGGACAAGGGTGGTGCCGTTGGCATCTATTAGTTGATTCCTTACCGCTTGAGCTGGAACGGGGCAGCAATTTCCCGGGTCATCATTCCCTACGGCAACGCTGTGCTCGACGCTCGTTTATCGGATGATCCGATTGCTCGAAGACCATCGTCCGCCACTGGCAGCGAGTAGCTCAAGGCGTTCGGCGAAACTCGACATAGGGGTGCACATTTCGTACTAATATCCGCCGTCTTCCTTGTGTACAGGCACACATGGGCGTTATTATGACGGACCACGGAGCCAGTAGTACCAATCGAAGGCCGCAAAGCATGCCCGAAGCATACGGACGCATTAGATAAGTGGCTTGAGCACCCTAATGATCGAATACTAGTAGCACAGCGTCACCCGCGGCGTAGCAACCATGCGTCGCTATAAACGGTGTTCTCCCCATATTCATCTGATCTACGCTAGGTACCGCCTAGGACGCGATCGACACTCGACATTCAAGGGAAGACAGTAGATGTGCGGCTATCGCAGTCGGCATGCAAATATCGACGAGGAACGGCTTCTCATGTGGGATGACACCCTTTCGGCATCCAAATGGAATCGCGGACACGTTTTAGCCCCGCAAAACGCATGCTCCCATCACAAACGTGATACGATCTCCTCTCGATTCGATGCGGTCCTTGTTCTGTGTAAGGTCAGTTCGCCATGATGGCTCACAGCCTCGATCTGGTGCTTCTGCCCATGCTTGAACCTCGTGCAACAGGGCATGTTTTAGTGCCCACCAAGCTTTACCCACTTGGAGAAGACTTCTCGCACACTTGACCCGCAAGGAAAAAATGAATGAAAACACTGCCCTGAGATAATGAATGATGGGAAGCGCTTTCATGAATTCTCCCCCAGGAGTGCAAAAACACGAGTATGGACTGCTTGCCTGGAATGCCAGGTGTCCCACTTGCATGACGCAATACTCTCTCCAGGACTAGAGCCGATGTCACACAAAAGGCGCGTGTCAGCTACAAGCAACAACTTACACCTTCCATCCCCGGGGAGCCAAGGCGTCGGTGAGAGTGATGCACAGATCAGTGCTGCCAGTGCTAGCAATAGCTGACGCGTCGTCAAAACTCCTATCTCCCCTTGCACACGTCATCCAGAAAGCACGCATGCGAACGACGCATGGTAACCCGTTCCCCGCCACGTCCGCCCGGAAAGGGAGAGTCACTCGGTGTCTTGAACCTTGCTTGCGAGCGTCTCTACCCACTCTTGCGTTCATCAGTCCCAAATCGGTGAAGGGGCCACATCCGGAATGACGTGGCATGAGACCGTCCATCACAATTGAAACGTTGATGACCCACACCTGCATGGACCCTAATGGATGAAGGACACATACGGCAATGACAAGCGCAGACGTCGACGGACGGCCGATGAACGTGATAAGAGATCGGTAAACCCTAGATTTGAACCCGATCGAGTCGCTGGTGTGGTACGGCGGCTCAGGCACAGGCGGAACACATACGTATCTTTACTATCCAGCGAATAAAATGGGTCCATAATGCGGAGGGTTCATATCGTAGGCTCTTTTCCCATGCCACCCAAACGTGTTCTGATGAATAACGCAGACATGTCAGATCAGAGGAGAGGAAATTGAAACACATACATGATGATGGTGGTACATATGTGCCGTTGCTGGAAGCCCATGGCTTTGTCATTGATCGGCCTCCGAGTCCGAGGACTCGGACTTGGGATCCGTCACACCGACTGAAGTTGTCGGTACCCAAGATGGTCCGACCCTGAAAAATACACGTTCATCAAACTGAGTCGGGTTGCTCAGCAAAGGGAGCTGTATTGAATAGAATTATACCAACGGTGCACTGGTAGTATTACTCGACGATTGCAACGGATGCTACATGAAGCAAATGCTACGGTATTACTGATATAATAATATAAAAGTGACAAGCAAAAGATTCAGAGAGTAGACCGGGTACATTGATGACCTATGCCACATCAGAAACACACGTATGAATAGACAGATTGCAGAGTTCATGCAAGACTCATCCACATGCCCGCTTCAGGAATCTTACTTCGAGCTTGGAGGATCTTGAACGCACGTTGCCTCCCTCGAGCTTCGCCCGTGACGTTCGCCCTGTTGGGCTCTTCGTCACTTCCGTCATCCTCCACCTCCTCTCCATCTCCCGCGATGAAGTCGAGAGTACCAGGATCGATGGCTCTGGATCGATCTCGTTCCGCATACGAAGCCCTGCGCAGGGTGGCCGACGTACTACGCCGTCGACCATCCGGGAGAGTAGGGACTATCATCCCGGCCCGATCCGCAAGCGATGTTTGGGGCTGATACGACGCCAGCGACAGTGGCTCCGTCCGACGGGATAATGGACTAATGTCGATAGGTAACGAAGCGGCGAATCCGGCGCTTCCTAAAGACCATCGCACGTCTGTGCTTCGTAAGCCTATAATCGTACAAGTCAACTAGTAAAGCTTACCCCTGGATGTACCCCAATCGCTGTCGTCCGTGTCGTCCGCTACTCGTCCGGAGCCGTCCTCAATTTCCTCTGGTATCAGGGCTCCAGGGACACCGTTCCGCCGTCTGCTTACAAATAGCTGCCATGCCTTGCTATTTCGTTTCCACGCGCTTCTATGACTTGGGGTATTTGCCGCGACAAGTTTCAATATTTCCTCCTCTTGTGGATCGAGTTCCTCAGGGTATTCACGCGCTTCCTGTAGTAAAACGGACGGCGAAGTAGTTGAGGTGACACTATTTGATACAGTCGCAGGTTCCACAGCGTCTTTGAGTTGAAGGGCAGAATAGGCCGGAAGGGAGGCCGGACGAAGAGAGGACAACGACGCTGGCAGAGCCCCAATGTTGGCAACGCGGGAACGTCCTCGACGTCGCGCTTCAGCAGTCTCGATAAATGGAAGGGAAGGAGCGGCATCTGAAGACTCGGGATCGCTGCTTGCTTCCTCAAAGTCAAATAGCAGCTCTACCAACGTCGTCGTTAGTGAAAAGTCGAGAAACCAAATCTACCACCCTCACCCTCGTTCTCTCGAGATTCACCTTTGGCACTCATGCTCGTTGCATCACCTGTCAAGGCCACCTCCTTGTCCTTTCCGATGTCAAACTTGACCTTTCTTTTTCGCGGTGTCCCACTTGTAGGCGGTACCACGTTCCGGTCAGCGCTCTCCGGTGGATGTGCGTGTGTTTCCTCGGCCTCCTTGGCAGGCGTGTTGGCTTTCGCGGCGTTTGAATCACCAGTCTGGTTCGCTGGTTTACCGGTCACGGGAGTGCCTTCGCTTCCGGCATCTGGCTGAGAAGCCTGCTGCTGATGATGATGATGACGTGCACGAGTAACATCAGCTTCCAAGATCGTGAAGTACCTAAAACTGACAGCCGTGTCCCTCGTTTCGTCCATGCTGCGTTTGAAAGGTTGCACAATGCTGTCACCTTTCATGCGCGGAGATAATTCAGGAGAAGATTCGAGTGACGACGATGTCCGACCGTCCGCGGAGTCAAGCGAAGACGGATGAGATGAGTACGGAGGTGGCGATCGGGGACTGCCGCTTAGAGATCGTTCGCGGGGCTCGGTGAATCCCTGGGCCAAGCGGACATGGTGGAACGCCGAGGCTGCTAGTGACGCTGAAAGGGAGGAGGCTTTGGAACGCGACGATGACCGTGACAGCATTCTTGGCGCTGTATTTGGAGTCGGCACGAATTCCCGAACAGAGACCAGCGGCGTCGATGTCGATAACGAAAGGCCGCGTGAACTGTCTCGCCTCCTTGGCTCATCGAGGGGGTGTCCTATTTGCTTCTCCACCTCACCTAAATTTTCAACAAATTTTCGCCAAAGTCCCTCCACTTCCTTTCGTAGCTCATCATCAGCCTTTTCTAGTTCTGCAAACTTATCTCGAACGATCACCGCTACTTGTTCCTCTGCCGACGATCTGAGACGTTTGGAGGCCTCCACAGCGACCGACGATAGATGAGCAAATACGGGATGAGAAGGTACGAAAGGTGCTGGCGGGAAGAGCGGCTTCAAGTTGTCAAAGAAAGGTCCGACAGGAGTGCTCGTTTGCGCCCGAGGATCTTGATGAGTTGGCTGTGTCGATGTCAACGCCGGAACAGCTTTCTGAGGTAAAGCGATGCCAAAGGTAGAGGAATATGTAGACGAAGAGGACAATCGCGTAACGTCTTCGGCAAGCTAAAATGGTGACAAGTTAACATCGCAGTGCAACAGTAGAATTTCCAAGAAAGTCATGCTGTGTCGGCGGGCAAAAAGCAACGCTCAAACGGTCACGTATGACAAACGAGTCAATCTGAGCCACAAAGCAATTGTTGACAATGCACCGGACCGCGTGTTGGAATGGGCCAGAAGTAATCGAGTACTCACGAGACAGTCTTTGTGGACTTCAATCCACCCATAGCTACTCAGGAGGGTCTCCTGTTCGACCCAGTCGGGGGAAGGGAGCAACGGGCCTTCCTGTATATCTTCATCGGGTGCCACAAGTTGCAGGACACGGTACGCCACCGTCTGACAGAGTAGACATGAGAGCGTCGTAAATCGGATGCATCGAGACGAGTCCGCGATGGGCGGGCCAATTTTCCTTGTTCTCATCGTGACCTGTGGATGCACCTGAAGAAATAAAAGAAAATTTCGCTTGAAAAACAAGAAGGGAGCTCGACTGCGACTTACAATGGAGACGCCCTTGTCGCCGACGTACGTCAGAGCGTACTCGGAGTCACCAGTCACAGCTATGAGAAAATCGGGTGGTTTCTCTTGGTCTGGCAGGGGCCATATGCGAACATTGAGGCATTTGCAGGCCCTCGAGGGCTGGATCTGGGGTATCTCCGCCATCGTAGCGGTTGCGCTGGTGGAGGGAAAAGGACAACCAGCGTTTAGCGGTGTAGACGAGTTACTAACCAGCGGATTAGATGAATATTTGCCGGTGCCGTCTGCAGGGCATGTTTCGTACCAAAAAAGTATATATGATTATACCTTTTCCCACGATCACACGCTCTCACCCAGAATGCGCAGATCCGAGGCCAAATGAAATGATTTGGCTCCACTTTTTCGACGTTTTTGGAATTTCTTTTCTTTTTCCATTTTCACACAGACACCGATATCTCTAGCGACCACCAGAAACATCGCCCTTGCGACCAAAATTGCACAGGATGGTAGCCTTCTCTATGACACCCCGTCCTGGTTACTTGTCCTTCTTCGTCTCGCCGTTGCCGTCAGGCTTGACGGCACCCTCTGCCATCACTTGACCAAATTCATTCACCCGTTTGGGATCGATGCGATATATCCACCGCTGGGGGTGGTCACGGGTCAACGGTCAGACCGATGCTGTGCACCATAGATAGGTACAGACGCCCACCTGGTACAAGAATACCAAGAACACAAGGTCATCCCGGAAGCACGCGAGCCGATGAAGTGTTGGCATCTTGATACAAAACCTGCAGAGTGGTCGTCTCGTGAACTCCGTGTTCCATGTGACCACATAGTAACAGTCGTGATACTTACGCAAACAGGTCGTCCACCACGGTCGACAGTGTTTTATAAATCATTGCTTTCATTGGCATGTGAGCCACGCTCTATCAGAATCCACCAATAAGAAACCACGTTCGACGGATATATTAACGACGGACCTTCAGTTTATAATTGATGATGAGCTGGGGTATTAGTTGTGCCTGACACAATCGTCGTTAAGCAACCCCTGTCGTTGTGAATAGATTGAATATACTCACAAACCCAAACATGTATACAAAAGAGGTTAGCGTCGTGATGATGTAGCTGTACCAGCCTCGGTGTGTCTCATAAACAAGTGAGTAGATACTGTATGCCACGAGCAGTGGGATGGCCACATAGGATACATATCGGAATGCAAGCTTGTCGTATCTGAGAATGGTTTAGTCAGTATCATGTATCCGTTCAATATTCTAGCCGGCTTACTCCTGCGTCCTTTTTTCATCCTCGTTCAGAACGTGCTTATCTGATCAAGTTATTTCTAGCATGCGAGGGATCAGATCAAAAACGTGTTCGAGGACATACCCTTAATACTCAGCACATAGGGGAGCACCGATCCAGGAGGCGAGGGCACAATGCTGATATCAACCGCTTTGGTAATCTGACCTGTGGAGTTAACACAATTGTGATATTAATCGGCTGTATAACGTGACATGCCTTCCATGCCTCGATAACGACACCCATTCCAGAGCCGAGAAGAATCATCCAACTCGTGTCTGTATTGTTGTCGATGAGATACAGGAGAATCACGGTCTGGACAAACACGTTGGTTATAATCTGGAAATATATCAGGTCAGTGGCGCGAGCGTGAGTTCATCGATCGCATCCCAGGGACGTACCGTTCTGCGGGTGCGATGAATATAATCAGAAATGGGCACAATTGACCGGCATGCTTACCTGACAGACACCCCCACGAGTTCCTTTCGTTGACGCCAGTGCGACACATCGGACTTGAATGCGAGCATCTCAAACCTGTGCCAGTCAGCCAGACTAGCTGACACCGGTTTCGGCCAAACTCACACTGTGTGCAAGATACTGACGACTGCAGTTAGGGCAAGGAACCATGGATTAGTCTCGAGTAACATTCTTTTCACTTCATCTAGCTCTGCGCCGGCGCCACTACCTTGCTGCTTTATCGCTTCATCAAAGCCATGTGTCACCGAGGCGAAGAGTTGGAACTTGAAGTACGACATGGGCTGAAATGATACTTGCAACGAAACAATTGGGGTCGTGGTGTTAATCTCGGCAAAGTGGGAACGCAGCAACCAGAAATCATTTGGAAAGACAATTGGTTTGTAGAAGCCCTTTGTTCCAGTTGTGTCCCTTGCACCAGGAACCAGGTGGACATCTGTTGACATTGGAGATAGGGTAAGTAAATACTGGTTTACAATGGCAAATAACTCACGTTCGGCCAGAACCGGGGGTAGTTTGTCGAATGGAATAGCGGTCCCATCGGAAATGAGTGCTAATGTCAAATTCTGCGCTGATTATTAATCCCTGGCTGTCCATTGGTAGCGGTAGCGCACCCTGTACCAATGTGAAACGATCACGTTTTCCTCAACGACCTGATGAAATGAAATTAGAATGGATCGGAATGGGCGCAATTCCGAGTGATACCTCTTCCTCCTCTTCCTCTGCGTTATCGGAGGTACCCAAAAGGTTCTTCTGTTTGCGTATCTTGGCCTTAGGTAAATATCGAGTCAATACTAAAGCGTAAACTGGGTGAGACAATCACTCCACGAAGATTCGCAGAATTCAACCAACATTTACGAATATGGTGTACGGAATGGGGGTCAAATGAGGGAGCCGATGGATCGGGACTCGCCCCCTCCTTCGTGAGGAAGACGTCCGCCCAGAGAGACGCGTTCCGTTGGACAGCCTGATTCAAGTGAGGTGGTATACGTGCGCGACAACTGCGACTATACCTCAGGTAGAGTGATATCAAGGTATTCAACCCTATCATCGTTCCAATCTCCGAATGTAATGTTGGACCACACAAAAGAGGGTAGATCCTTATCTTGGTCTTCTCTCCATCCAGAGGTCCACTGACGCGAAAATACGTCACCGTTGGGTGACGTCGAAAAGTACACGTGCATGGAGAGGGGCTGCCCAAGTGCCCATGCCAGGTGTGCCTGCTGCGGTGGCAGAAGGAAAGGGTTTACTTGGCCGACTGGTGTTTCGCCTTCGGGAGAAGTAACTGGAGGTGTCGCGGGTTTCGAAGGGACAAAAAGCTTCATCGCTGCGAAAATCTCAGATTCTGACGGAAGAACACATTCTCTTGTACTCGCCAAGTTGTGAAAAAGCCCATATTAGAAGCGCTTGCTGTATCACAAGTTACGTTGAAGTTGGTGCATACGTGGAGGGTCATACCTGGACTGCGGCAAAGACTTTGCGGAATGGGCTGTTGTCTTCCTGCGCAGCTGGTTGAGCGTCCTGTCTTGCTGGTGGTTCGGCCATCTTGGTGAACCTGAGCACGACGACGTGGTTTGAAGTAGAAACACGTTTGACCACTACCGGTAATGAGATCGACGACTCCCACGCCTTGGCAGTGACCTCGATGAGCTCGACACTCATCAGCGAACCGTTCCAGCTGTATCTCAGCAGCAATTTAGCACAGAAAAAATATGACTTCCAGGCCATCTACGCTACCCACAATTCCGACTGCCCCGGCTACGCCACCGTGACTGCACAAGCAGAAGGCATTTACATATGGGACGTCAGTAAAACTTGTTCTACGCCATTGGCATCTTTGCGACCAAGTCTGACGCCAATACAGCTCCAGAACCTCCATGCAGTGGCCTCATACTCCGTCGAGAAGCAAATCCTTTTCGCACTACCTGCCTTCAGTCTGTATGTCTCGGAGGACGGGAACAAGTCAGCTATCAGCTACGCACTCATAGCAGATGCCCCTGGCCTTGCCCGACGACTCCGCAGGCATACCATCTGGGTGATACGCCACAACATTTCTGGCACGACCCTTGCACCAAGCGAGCACACTGTGAAACATGTAAGTTCTTTCTGTCCTCGGGCTCGGATTACCTTCGCCGACGCTATCTCAGGTTGATGTTCCACTTGTGCAAATATGTGGCAGCGGCCATGACACACATCCTCTTTTATTCGTTTCGCAAAACGGAACTCTCTTCCTTTCAAATGCACAGGTGGATATAAAAAACCAGCTCGATTGGCCCGGAGAACGCAAACATACGGAAACCTTCGTCTTCCCCGTGAAATCATGTAGCTTCGTACAGGGCGACACAGGCTCATATAGCAGTGTTGTCGTTACCTGCTGTCAGACCAAAATGATCTTACACGTACGAGTTGCTCTGCTAGGAGAAGAACTCGCTTCAGCCGGAACCTGCGAGATACCGATTGCCAGCTCGACGAGCGATACCGATGCCGTCGTCTATGGCGTAACTTGCAGTCCTTCGGGAGTTCTCAGCGTTATTGGTGAGTCTTTTGTCCCCCTCAGATGGCACCTGGTATATCTCATTGCAGACTCCCGGGGAATATGGGCGACGTATCAGCTTTTATCTCTCAGTTCAACTCTTGTTTCGACCCCCGTTTCCGATCACCTTCATCTCCAGCGGTTGGCTATGCTCGTGGTCAAAAGCCATGGAAGGAAAGGCATTTCCGTTCTGTCCTTAAACACTTCTCTCGTGCTCCTTGCCGCGGTGGTGGACTCGGAAGGAACTAAAGAGATATATCTTCAAATATGGGACTTGGCCTATGGTGTTATTCTAGCATCGCATTCGATGCCCATACCGTCTGCCATCCCTTACCCTTACCTAAGTCTCACTCTCGCCAACGAAGGACAAGTCCTCTTGACCACATCACCCTCGCTAGAGTACGAGAAAATAGTTGCTCCCAAGCGTTCTACGATACATATCGTGCCCATAGATGCACGACTCAAGTCGAGCATTGCTACAGCACTTGGAAAAGCGGTTCTAACGGCCGAGTGGCTAATGTCACCCAACCTGAAGCCGCAAGAGGATGACAAGTCGTTCGATATTCAAAAGTCCTTGAAGAAGAAAGGTGCACAAAAAACCGAGCAAGCTTTCTTGACGTGGGTTGACTCACATAGCGTAAGAACGCCGTATTTCTGAGTAATTATTTCGTCACTTACGCCAGGGACAGTCCAAAGAGGCTGCTCTCGGTCACGAATTCGTCAAGGAAATACTCAACGTTGTCCTCCCTCCCGAACCACCCACCAAATATCCGTATACTCCTCGCATTACACGCTGTATTTTGGAAAATGCCGTCGTCAGTACGATTATGCTTAATGGTCGCCTTATCACGATGCTACGCCAACGAGGCGATTGGGTAAGCATTCTGTTGCAGTTTTGTTTTGCACCTTTTGAACATTGCGAGTCACTCAGGAAAATTTGATGTTTGCGTTGACGACGGTCGCGGACGTCTCAGAAGATGAACTCATGGCCTCGGCCAAATTTCTTATTGACAGACAACGCAGGATAGGAAACACAACGGACGTTGACGCATCAGAGGGCTACGTGCCTCCCTTGTGGTCCTATCTTTTCGCCTGCGTATCATATCCATTCTCGGCGGCACCGATGCGCCTCGCTATCCGGAAGTACCTACCCGATGGTCAGGATCTGGTCATGGTCCTGGAGATCCTGGAGAATTGGATACAAGGAGGGACTGAGCATGAGGTAGAGGCTTTGCTCAAGTCGGTGGCTACGGATATGAAGATGGCGTCAGACAGGGCTGATTCTCCCCCATATCCCAAGGTATTGAACGAAGGCTTTTGGTGTTGCAAAGCTTATACGTTGTCAGATCGTCATGTTCCTCCACGCCTTACTCGACGCATCGTTCGTTGCCCTTCTCCAATACCAGCCTTCACACGACCTCTTGCGCCGAATTCTCTGTTATATAGAGCCCGAGGTTAGGTTCATAGATAGCCTGGAGCCGCTACGTGGGATGCTGGAACCATTTGCGAAGGCCCAGTTGTTCAAGGAAAAGACTGGAGCATCTAAAGAGAGTCCGGCGGAGTGGAAGAAACGCAAAAAGCAGCTCGAGGAGCGGGCTAGTCTGACTGTTGGGTTGTATAGACTAGAAGAGCTTTCGATCTAGTGATTCCCTTTGGCAGTGCTGCAAATACTGCTTATGTCGGAAAATTGACGCGCCGCGCCGCGAGGGGGCACGTGACGTTCGGGTTCCCCCTCGCCCCGTTTCGAGCGCGATCCGACACCGCCACCGAACCCACCCTCTCGGGACGCGCGCGCGCTCGTTGCGCGTTGCTCGCGGCGACGGCGAGCGGGAGAGAGCGAACACGCACGGTACGACGAC
>JBBPOD010000559.1:0-17122 GCA_038091255.1 Tylopilus intermedius | reverse complement strand
ATACCGGGATATATTCATGCATCACCCGGCCAAAGCATGGGCAATTCATTGTGTACTCGACACAGCAAACCATATCATTTTGGGACATGGTAACCCACACTCAACTCGGTCTACTCCAACACAGTGCCGTCACGAACTGTATCGCGATATCACCTGACGACGAGTTTCTCGCATTTGGTGGTGATGACGGCAAAATTATGGTCAACAGCCTTTCTCATATAAAGGTAATGTGCCTGTATGAATAAATTGCTGCTCAATCCTGTTAATGTGCCATACTAGCCATCCTCAACCGGTTATGACAGCAATCCAGCTGACACCTCTCCGGTAGAGTTGGATCACTATTTTCCCAAGTGTTATTTTAACGCCATGGTCCAGGCAGATTCCGTCAAATCCGGCGCAGTCGAGTCTGAGTCAAACAAACCTGACGACAGAAAAGCCGACACAATAAATGTATGCGCTTTCAGCCCCGTTCGATGCTTGTCCTTATGATCGCATCTCCTCAGCACAGCCAAGAAGACAGACATCCTTCGTCCTCTTCGCGCCATGACAACAATCCCCATGAAACTAGCTTGGTATAGTCGTACATTATTAATCCAAATATCTCACTGATGCCCTTATTTACGTGCTACAGCGAGCACCGGGTAAAACTGGCATCGTCGACTCCGAGTTAAACGAGAAACCCAGCGAAAACGACATTCTCGAGGTATGTTGCCTTTTTTCCCCTTTCAATGCTAGTTCTTACGATCGCGCAGACCAAGTTACCGACGGGCACACCAACTCCACTTTTCGATCTCGACGAGGTCCGTTGTGATTACGCTCAATTCCCATTTCTGTAGTATCTGTATTGACACTTGGAAGGCCCCTTCCCCCACATCCTCCATCCGTTCTTCTGTGGTCGAGGTAGCCACGCCTAGGCCATCTCGTAATGTTATATCATCACCAGACGTCCAGCTAGGAGCTTTTGCTTTGCAGGAAACTTCAGGGCGACCCACCAATACTTTAAAATCGTCTCATCGCGCGTCGGGATTCCAACGCTGGTTTCAGCAGAGGTTGAAAAAGAACCCAGAGGACCTGGCGGCCAAGAGGCCTGGTTGGCTTTCCAAAACGCTACCTCCCTCCTGTACCGCCGATCATCAGTCACCAACGCATGCGCACGAAGGGCCATCGGTCTATGCTGCGACTCAACGCGAGCGGGTGAGCGTTCTTGATACATGGATTAATAGATCTCGCGAATCAAATGTCCTTGTAGCGAATGATGGCGAGAGCCCCAAAACCAAAAGTGAGTCGTCTCTAGCATCTCCGAGCCCTTACTAATCACTGTCAGTAAAGAAGAAAAAGGGTGCAGATAATACCCCTCAGAAGAAGGGTGCCACTGCAGATCCTTCCCGTAGCTGCGATTCAAAACCAAGAGGAGAAAACGTGGTGTGTCATGGTGATGGTGAAGCTTGCTAGGATCGCTCATTTCCCCATAGATGGAGCAAGGGAACGACGGATCCGAACTGCCAGGCGTCTCTGACGCACCCCATCGCGGCCAAGCCGTCATGAGTCTCAAGGAAGCGAAAGCGGTGCGTCATTCATGGTGACGGCAAAGTCCACTGCCAGATCTCATTTCCGCCTACTCGCAGCAAGTATTCGGTGTATCTGAACTCCCAGTTGGGAGCGTTCGTGTGGCGGTTAGCATTTCCGCACGCTTTAGCTACTAGCAGTATCTCATGCTCACGGTCAAACAGGATAATCCAGAATCAGGGAAATTTGCACTTGTGTGCATGTTACCGAACTGGATGCTGTGCTGTAAATCTACGGCGGATATGGTGGATTGATCGTTGCACCATGGGACTGTCGATTCATGCCGCAGAAATACATGCAGGGGTTTGTGATCGATGGTCACGATGAGGCGTTGCAAGTTACTTTCGCTCATTTCCCCAAACCCTTTCCATCTCAACTCGTGCCCTCTCTGAAGTGTGATACCCGTACTTAGCATCACTACATAACCGTAATCAGAACGGAGAGGAGTCACGCTGGCACCTCACATGCCACAATGCGCGTCAAACCCACCCCCCGTAGAACTGAAGTACGCTAATTCAGAACGCATGTATATTAGCGAGAACACCCGAGAGTGACTGGAAAGAGGGTAGAATGCCGAGTGCAGCGACAGAACGCATTGCCTGGTGTTGAATTTCTGCGCTTGTACAATCTTGAAGATATCGTTCCAAGTTTCTGTGCCCAATAACAATCAGAAAGGGAGAGCAGTCCGAGTCGCCAGTGACACCTCCCATGCAACAACGCGCCCAACGGGAACCACAGCACTTGCAGAGTCCACCACTGGCAGTGATAAGGGGCGATCATGATTGACCGGTATATATATTGACCCTGCACATCGTATTGTTTTGTCTCGGCCTGTACTAGTTTGCAGCCAGATCCGAACATTCCTCCCGTACTTCACACTGGGCTAACTCGGAACGTATATGGATTTGAAGCGCCAATGTTGCCCGTCATGCGCAGAAGACGTCCGGTGCGCACCGACATGGTCTACCATGATGTGTAGGATCGACTCGGATGGAGTCACATCCAGTGCCTAGGTCGCGCTCCAGAAAAGAGCGCAATGAATTCAAGTTGGGAGGAATTCCTTAGGTACGAGAACACCAACGAGTATCACGAAATTTGCATAAACGTGACAAGGTCATATCATGCTAGATCACCAGGTAGCAGGTTAGTGGTGTGGTCTGCAAAGTGTCATGCGGCATCAGGGTAGGCCTCGATACTGATTTATTTATCATATCATATACATTCTATGGGCCCGGGGGCTAGCGAAATCCGGCGAGTGCATCAGGTTATATCTGGCCTGGTATGGTAGCGTGTCAGTAGATACACCCTCATCAGGAAAATTTAAATGAAATGACAATGCCATATATAACATTATCCATTATAAATAACCCAATAGTTGTTATCATCAAGATATACCAAATGATCAAGTTAGATAATTACTGGGTGCCTTGGTAGCATAGATACAAACAAACAGAATGAATTATATGAACATTTCTATCTCCTGATAGTGTACTTATCTGAGAGATCATCAGTTTATTCATGAGCATATCTATCCATGTGGCCCCACTTACAAAAGGTGTCATCAGTTTATTCATGAGCATATCTATCCATGTGGCCCAACTTACAAAAGGTGTCATCAGTTTACTCATGAGCATATCTATCCATGTGACCCCACTTACAAAAGGTGTCATTAGTTTACTCATGAGCATATCTATCCATGTGGCCCCACTTACAAAAGGTGTCATCAGTTTATTCATGAGCATATCTATCCATATGGCCCAACTTACAAAAGGTGTCATCAGTTTACTCATGAGCATATCTATCCATGTGACCCCATTTACAAAAGGTGTCATTAGTTTATTCATGAGCATATCTATCCATGTGGCCCCACTTACAAAAGGTGTCATCAGTTTATTCATGAGCATATCTATCCATGTGACCCCACTTACAAAAGGTGTCATTAGTTTATTCATGAGCATATCTATCCATGTGGCCCAACTTACAAAAGGTGTCATCAGTGTACTCATGAGCATATCTATCCATGTGACCCCACTTACAAAAGGTGTCATCAGTTTATTCATGAGCATATCTATCCATGTGACCCCACTTACAAAATGTGTCAGAGTTTATTTTATGAATGTACCTGTCCATGTGGCCTAACTGACAAAAGGCATCACAAGTTTATTCATGAACACACCTGTCAATGTGGCCCAACTTATAATAGGTATCATCAGTCTGAACATGGTCATTTCTATCTCTATGTTAGTATGCTTGTAGCAGATATCAGCAGCCCATATATTGACACACATATATCACTAATTTATGCCTTAACATTCTTATCTGGTTGTCTAAGCTTACACAAGGTATCATTAGTCCATGTGTGGACCAGAAGACCATTCCTGAGAACTCCTGGTAAATAAAGCTTACCTACTGATAAATGAAGATTCACTAGTACTGCAACTCTATCCAAGCACTCAAGTGATAACAATAGGGAGTGAGCAGCACAAACAATCCATATCAATAACATTTACTTGGTCTGTTGTGCCTACAATTCTTCTAGATTACAAGTAGGAAGACAACCCTCACAACTCGAAGACCAAGCTTGCATGCAGCCTAAGCAACACCCACAGATGCGGATGCAATTCCTGCCCGAGTTGATGACCCAGAACCTGCAGATGCGGACACAGCACGTGTAGTAACAGCAAGAGCCTTGAGATCCGCTCGTTTCTGACGAATGCGGGCCAAAGCGCTATTCTTGGAGGGCAAGCGCGTGGTCTCGATACTAGCTGGAAAAATCTGCCTAAAGAAGGACTAGTCGAGCAAGGAGAGCACAGAAAACAAACCATACCTGTTCCACCACATTAGAAGCTGTTCAACTTCTTCTTTCTCGTCTTCGTCATCAAGAAGCTCCAAGATACTGTTATAAAACCGTTCTGAATCCGTTGTGAGGTCAGTACGAGAGAAAACCTGGGCTGGCATTAGCGCAAAACGAGCCTATGGAAAAAGAAACATATGAATTAACAGCAGACAGGGAATAAACCGGAAACGCACTTGTGTGGTGACATATGCAATTGATGCTCTTGTTACGAAGCGCATCCCGTGGAGGCGAGCATTGCATGAGCGTGTAGCCTTTGGTTCCTCGAGATCCACAGAACTCGGGGAAGTGAAAACATGCTTGTAAGCCTGGAAATAAAGAACCTATTAGTATTCAAGTATTAAAAAGAACGACTGACCGAGATCAAAATCCCACTACGTAACAAACCGTTCCACGGATCTTCGGGATCGTATGCATAATTTGCATACAAAAATATCGGCCACTGGTCTCCAGCGACTTGGAGCTGGCCGCTGCGCAATTTGTCCTTAATTCTGTAACGAATCATTCCATGAATAGAGCAAACGAATGCAAAATACGTACTCCACGTTTGCCCAGTCGAAACCAGCAGGGCAAAGCAGCGCCCCAGTGCGTTCATGCTGGAATCCTCGGCCGATTTTCACGTTGCGCGGGATATGTGGAGACAATGTTTGACCTTTTGGTGTGATCCAATCGATTATAGCGACCTTCATCCCCTTCGTATCGTCGGCCCTCGCGCCGTTGGCGCCTTTCTGGAGCTACAAAGGCAATTAGCCAAACAACTCGAAACCATGATAGTTCGCGAACCAGCTCTGCGATGGCGATCACGTCTTCCTCAGAGGAAGACACGAGGCGCTCTTCGAGCGAAGGCACGAGCTTTAGCAGTTCTAAGAATATTGCGTATTCTTTCCTGTCACTTTTGGAGAATCTGTAAGCTATGCCTGACTTTAGACGATTCGGATGCTTACGACTTCGAAAAAGCTTCTAGCTCCTTTTCAACCAATTCGCCGATCATGACAATACCATTGGTGAGCAACGTCTGAACGCTGCAAAATGCATGAACGACCCGCCCAAAGTGACGTCCGTGGTGTACCAGAGGATCCTGTGCGCTTCTGTCATGTAATAGCGGTTGACATCAAACGGACTAAGTAGAAACGTGTCGGGGAGACCCACCGTCGTTTCCTAGGCCCAACCTGCAGTGCGCTCGACCGTGAGCGCCTCCGTCCAGTAGACGTAGAATCGTCATTAGAGGGAGAAGAAGCGGGATCAAAGCTAGACATGAAAGAGAGAGAGAGAGCGGTCAGAGGAGCGAATCTGTAGTTATCCGACCTTGACTCCCTTTATATACCCGCGCGCTCTGAGTCGCTTAGAGGGCGTGACATAGGTGGCCGTGGCGTGACCGGATGCTTTTGTCACGGCGTCGTGTGAAGAGTTCTAGCAATTCAAAACATTGACAAGCGATGAAACATCAGCCCATGGCAGTGCCGCGGAAGCATAAACGCGTACCGCTCGACGGACGATACCTTGAATCGTACGCCAGCTGTCGATTTGATCACGGAGAATCGTGCAGACAGACTCTATGGCAAGTTTGACGGCTTCAGGAGGACTAGCCATCATCCTGGCTTCTTGCAAGTGTTAATATTACTGACAGCGACCTGTGCTTCCAACACGGCAGGCTCAGCGTCCGAGAGGTCCGCCACGACGACAACACGACGGCAATGCTTTTGCCCTGCTCAACCAAAGCTGGCTGGATCTCAATCGACACCGCCTTCTTTTTCTTGGCCTCCTGCTGGTCTGTGACCTTGCGCATCGGCTTCTCGTTCGCCTCCGCATCCTTGGCTTGGAGTTAGGAGTGCTTAGAGGCAAGGCTCTTGCAAAGTTCCTCCACCTGCGTCGCTGTTCCTCAAGTTCGTCACGTTTTTCGTTTCAAAGCGTGAATAACGTTCAACAATCGAGGAGTTTTAGAAGACTTACAAGTCGAGGTAGTGTCGTAGGGCGGAGTATACGCAGTCGGGTCCAAGTCCAAGGTATGAGTGAACTCCACGTTGGCTGGGTAGAATGCTTGGTCGGACCAGTCACCAAGCCAGTCGAGAACGCAACGGTTGGACAAGGCGGGACGTGGCGGCGCGAGACCGTTCTCTGTGGATTCATGGTGAAGATGATTTGAAGCTTCTTGGCAATTTGCTGAGTGAACCACTGTTAGAGTTCCTCGTACGAATCGGACATAAGTACATCGACAACCTTGCGGCCATACCACGTGCGACGGAATTGAGGTGGAGAAGGCCGTTATATGCCCAGAGTCGACATGTTTCTCTTGTACTTGTGGTACCAAACGGGAGTGACCAGAAACGGAGGGTAGTGCAGGAGTGGAAATGGCGGAAGACGTGAGAAGGGGTTTCACAACAGACGGATGAGACATTCTTGAAATGGCGGGCAATGGGCACCATGGTATCCAGCGAACGGAAGCAGACGACGAGGACGTTCATCTCGCTGAGGAGGGGCTGAGGCGAGGGGAGCAACGACGAGCGGGCAACGCAATTACGATTCTCGCAGCATTTTGCTCCTTGTCGGCCTGCTGAAAGAGAACCGTCGTTGTGCCTGTTACCTATACACGGGTACTTGTGTCGGCGTACATGCAGTCGGCAGGTTTTCGTCATTAGCGTGGAGAGGACGACACTGTTCCTGACTTTGTGAGGGGATCAAGGTGGTGATGGCAGCCTCAAACGGTGAAGGGTTCGAGGGTAGCGATTCCTTGACATCACTGGTACAACGCATTTCATCGCGGCCAAAACCGCGGGATGATGGATGTTGACGATGTCGTGTTTGGATGTAACTGGAAAGATTTTCGGCTCTAGTGCCGGCGTACCAGTTACGGAGTGGAAGAGCTTCCCCGACATCAGGCGAAATCACCGTATAGTTCGAGGACACTACCGACGGATGTGAGCGAAGGGATAAGGATAAGGCGAGCCAACGGGAAGTGCGGGACTAGGTTGAATGCTAGAGGCAAACGATGATGGTGACGGTGTGGCAGTTTGGCTATGTGGCGTAGGAGTGGGAGCATTGGGGCGAGCGGAAGGGAAGTACGTCTGGTACTGCGGCAGGATCGTCGCAACAATGATCTTCCAAATGAATCTGAGTCTGGAGTGGATGAGGGCGAGTATTTTGCTGGTTGGAAGTCTGGGTTGGGAATTGCTCCGCAACGCGATTGCCCCGATTGCCCCGATTGTCATTGATAGTGCGGCTCTGCTGCCGTCTGAGTGTTTCTCCTGAAGTTCCATGAGTTTGCTCAGCGTTCACCCACATAACCGGCTGCGACTCACGGCTCTCTTCAGATGGCCTGAGTTGAGGCTTTGAGTTGACGACAGCGCCGAAACTACAAATGATCAGTGGAACCATTTCTATGGTGTTTTGTAAGACTGGCGAGACGACTGTTGGGGAGAGAAGAGACATAATGGCGAGCGGCAGATGACTCTGGAAGGGTGACGCTTGGGGATTGAGTGTAACTGCTTGAATCGCCATCGCGATCGTTGTCGTTGCCAGCGTTGCATGTATCCGGTCTCTGTCTCGATCAACGTGCCATCGTCGTCATCGCAAGGGGTATTCCCACCGTGATCGTACTGCAGGTGACCCGTGCTCCCGTTCAAACTGCGACGTCACCTTCAGGCTCCTCCTGTACGGCGAGAGTCTTGTTGGGCGTGCGGGTTTTCATCGCTTGAACGGGTGGCGTTGCGCAGCCATTCTCCGCGTTGTTCTCGCTGGATGATTTCCGGGTGGTTGGTGGAGTCGGGATCTGGACATGTGAACCGGAAGAAGACTGATAGGACTCGCGCTTTGGGGAGACAAATTCTCCCACGGGGGCACTTTCCCCGGAAGAGCCCTGAGGAGTGTGATAAGGCGGCGACGTCCGATCCGGTGAAGGTCCTCGTGCCTGAGGGTGCCCCTGAGGATAGGAGGGCAAGGTGCTCGCGGACGTAAACTGCGCCGCTCTGGGCGCCACCGGCGTACGCTACGCCGGACGTCCCCGGCGCGGGAGGCTGCTGACTGAGTGTCTGCGCATGGTCGACGCGCTCGATCTCTGCCATGAGTTCGTCTGTCATCTGCCAGTTCTCCTCCATGTAGCGAGGAATTGGAGAGCAATCTTGTTGATAGGGCGTGGATACCCCATTGTGGGATTGACGCGTACGTGAGCGTAGATGTTGGGCTGGCTGAGATTGCGGGGAGGAGGCGGGGCTGGTGAGAGGGAGGCTGGTGTATGTTGGGCTGGCCGAGAGCGTGGAGCAGTGGAACAGGTGACGTGTATTGCTCCTGTGCGTCTTCTCTAGCGAGAGGGGGTGGGTTGGGCGGAGATGGCAGTTTTGACACAAGAGAGTGATTCAAGAGGTCGCGAAACTGATTTCTGCGAGAGGGTCAACTTCATTAAAAATAGCAATATGCTACAGGGGAAACGTACTGCTAATTACATCTTTCTGAAGCTTTTCCAGCTCGGCCAAGACGAACTCTCAGCTTCGACCGTGGCCCGCTTCTCTCGTTTATCCTTGAGTGCACGCTCCATCTCTTCGAATTCATCAAGCACCGCGCCCTTGGATTTCTCCGCTGCGGTGGGTGTGGGTGTTGCAGCGGCTGTCGTTCCAGTGCGGATGTGAGCTGGCCATTCGTCCTCGGGTATGTGCTTAGCGGGAAGGGCGGCACGGAGCGTCGTCACCGATTCCTTGTACGCCTGGAGTGCCTCTTCGTACAAGTCGTACACGCACACGGCACACCCATAGCAGCATTCTATGTTCGCGTGAGTTTCATACGTGGCATATAGTCTTCTCTTCCATCGCCGGCGATACGGGTGATGGCATCGTCCGAGTGTGGCGCCGTTGACGTACCCTGCTGCGACGTCCGAAGTGGACCAAAACCTGTTTGACGAGCCATTCATGTTGGATGTCAACTTTGAGCAGCGAGCATTTGACGATCTCATTGCCAGCATGGACAACCCAAACACATTCGTGCGTGTCTGCGCTTTCGTTTCTGTCTCGTGGATGCTGACGCGTCCTTCTTTTGTCAGTTTATGTAAAGCAGCAAACGTGTCTTGCGTAGTCTTACGACCTATGTTGTAGCAGTTATGTCTCGGGACGACTTTTCTTTTACTGTCACGGTTTGTATCAGTGGGGATAAGTGGATATTGGACGTAGACCGTTCACCCGATGGCGGGGTTCCATATACCGTGACTTGATGATGATTACGATGCCCGTCGGGAATATGTTGGTCATCCGGTCCGATTCATATCAGAACGTGATCGATATATTGATGTGGCGACAAGATGGGAACCAAGGGATAGGCTACGGTAAAACCAAATTCAAAATGTACTAGTGTCGATGGCCAGTGGGATTCATGTGCCTTGTAGTCTTGCTTCCGAGTCCACGACGATTCCACAACGGGCATTGACACAGTCTATGATGTCGACGCCCCCACGTGCAAGCCGGATGGGAACAGCACAAAATACCTAACGATGACGGTAACATGTTTCATGAGGCCATTGAACGGGGATACCATGCAAGGAGGTAAAAATGATCGTTATGAAACGCTAGAATTTTACCGCACTTAGGTGTATAGGCTACGGGCACTCTCGGCATGACAGGATGTTCTATATTAAAGGCAAGGTGATTCCAGGAGGGATGCGCCTAATGCATTTCTTGCGAGTGCTTCCAGCGGCGCCCCGATGGTCGAGGAGAGGCGTCGAATGCACGTGTGCATTCCAATGGACGCTAGACGAGGAAGGCTGGTAAGAGACATCGCTGCTTTTTGGGGTGGGCGATGTGCCCCGACTAGGTACAGCCGGTCGATATGGACCTGCCAGTGAATGAGGCAGTAAGTCGCGCTCGAGGCTTCCATGATGATAGCCTGCTTCCACGAGATAAGATAAGATAATTCGCTGAGTGTGATATTCCAAACAAGGGCAAATAACGCGTCGCGTTGAGCAAGGGCGACTCGGAGTGGACGACGAGCGCAGTGACGAGATGACGCAAGAGGAAGATGCTTTCATGCAGACACTCCTCGATGGCTTGGACTCTTCGAGTGCAGCCAAAAAAAATAATGCGGAAAATGATCTCGCAGTCCTCTTGGACGGCGCAGAAAATTGGGATTGGGCAGACATGGAGGCCGATTTCTTGACACCCAAAAAGAAACCTGCCAGTCCAAGCAAGGTGTGCCGTCTCTACCCCATTCGTGCTCCATGATCTCACACCCCGTAGCGGTCGCCCAGCAAGCGCCAACGCTCTCCCGTTAAACCGCCAGTCACACCCCGGCGTGTCTGTTCCATGGCCTCTGGCTCTGTCCAGAAACATGACATCGACCTGAATATGTCCGCCCTCCTCGAGGGTGCCGAGACTTGGGACTGGAAAGATATGGAAAGCGATTTCCTCTCCCCCGCCCGCAACCACAATAAACACGAGGTCTGTGGTACATCATCCGCGTTCCCATCGATTGTTGACCTGCATGTCAGTCCAATATTGCTCCAGAGAAAGCCTTTACCAGGCCCCCTTCTGTGCGCTGTATCGTGGAAGCAGTGGAGGAGGGCCCGAAGCGTGGCTCCAAGGTCAGTTTGCATCACTTCGTTGTTTGCCATCAGCTCAACGCTACAAAACAGGTCCTGTGTGTAAAAACACAGCCACACGGACAACTTCTTTCGGTCATACTCCAGGATGACTGGGCAGAGTCTGACGTTCGAAAAGGTACGAGTGACTTGTATGCCCATATAGAACGAGATCCCAACGTTTCGTTTCGCAGGTGATATCATCAATGTCCTTGGCCACTTTGACTCGCAGGGTGTCATCACTATTTCGTCTCGCGATAATCTTCTCATCCATCATCCCGATCTGCTTTTGACAGCCACTGCGCTCTCGAGTGCACCTCGGTGCAGACGGAAGCCTCTCCTTTCTTCCTTGCTACGCTCAACGTCCGATGTGACCCCTGTCCTCGTTTGGGGTAACATGCTCCATGAAATCATGCAGACATGCCTCGCTACTCAGCAGTGGGACGAGTTTTACGTGGAGGATCTGATCGAAAATGCCGTGACAAAGAACCTACCCCAAATAGTAAAGATAGAGAGCTCTATCGAAGAAGCCAAGAGGGAGCTCAAGTTGCGTTCCAAAGGCCTCAAGGTCTTCTCCGAGCGGTATATCGCGGATACGCCCAAGGTATGACCTCCTCGTCACGTAACACGTTCGCAAACATACGTTCTCCTCACAGCCCGATGCCATTCTCACCAATACCCGCGCAGTAGCTAATCAGAACACGCTACTCGCCATCACATCTTTGCATGATATCGAGGAAGACATATGGTCGCCTACCTACGGTCTAAAGGGCAAACTAGACGCGAGCGTTCAGGCCATCATTGCCGAGAGCACTATTGACAAGTACGTCAAGCAGGAACCCCTTCTCAGTACGCATACCATGCCGTTCGAAATCAAAACGGGTCGCTCCATTGCCGGAATGGAGCATCGCGCACAAACGATGCTGTATACTCTTCTCGCCGAAGAACGGTACGGCGTTCAAGTCCCGAGTGGACTGCTCTATTATACCCAAAGCGACGAGGTCGTGAGGGTCCCGCGGGGCAGGAACGAACTCAGGGGTCTCATCTGTGCAAGAAACGAGATGGCATCGTACATGATGCGCCGTATGAATCCGGGTAAGGCTTCCGAGCCGTTCTTGCCCCCTACGGTCGATGATGAACGTGAATGCAAAAAGTGCTATGCGCTCGATGCCTGCATGTTGTATCGCAAGGCAGGTGTCGTCACCCCGCTGCACGGTCTTGACTCACGTTTCTTACAGGCGGTGGAAAACGTGGTTGACGAAACCTCACCTATTGCAGGAATCTATGATGCCAAGACATCGCACTTGACCGCCGCCCAAGCGGATTTCTTTAAACGATGGGAAGCACTGATAGCTCTCGAAGAGCAAGATGGCGTCCGATTTCGGAAGGAACTTTGGACGATGACTGCCCAAGAACGTGAAGAAAAGGGCCGCTGCTTTGATTCCATGGTTATCGACAAGACCTTCTTCCCCTCCATGTTCTTACCCAGTGCAGGCAAGATACACCAATACACGTATCGGTTCGTCCGCGGAAATGATTCTTGCCGAGATCAATCCCTCCTGAATGGCCACATGAGCGCGGGTGATGCCATCAGTGTTTCGGTCGATCCTGAGCTTCTTGCGCTCGCCCGAGGCTTCATCGTGGATCTCACGCCCCAATCAGTCGTAGTGGGCATTGACCACGAATTGAACGTGGACAAGATTGCTGCGCGCCTGCAGGTCCTACGCAGCTTCCGCGGCCGGATCCGGCCCGTGTTCCGGATTGACAAAGACGAAATGTCGGGCATGGGTCGTATTCGGGACAATCTTGCGCAGCTCTTCTACGCCGACGGGGATGCGAAGCGACTCGAGCTCGTCGTGGATCTCCGGCGACCGACGTTCGAGGACGAGCGAGCGACAGTGGATACGTTGCGTGACATTCCCGAGTATGTCGCTGTCACAAGCACGCTGAACCTGGGTCAAGTGGCAGCGATGACACGCGTGCTAAGCGCAAACGATTACGCCTTGATCCTCGGGATGCCTGGGACTGGGAAGACGACCGTGATTGCGGCGTTGATTCGGACGTTTGTGGCCATGGGCAAGACGGTGTTGTTGACGTCGTACACGCATTCCGCGGTGGACACGATCTTGCTCAAGCTGAAGGACGATGATTACAGCATTTTGAGGCTAGGGAACGTGGACAAGGTCAGTTCTTGTGTACGATGTTGGGAATGGCAATGCTCAGACAGGAACGGGTTACTCAGGCTCACCCTGACGTGCGCAAGTTTACAGAAGCGGAGAAGCGAAAGGCAAAGACGATTGAACAACTTGAGAATCAGCTCATGTCGCCACCGGTCGTGGCCACCACGTGTCTGACGATTGATCAGTGAGTCTGAAATGGCTAGGGATTCGAGGGCTGGTACTGAGCTCGCTGCAGCCCTCTGTTCTCTCGTCGCACGTTCGACTATTGTATCGTGGACGAGGCGTCGCAGATCACTTTACCGACATGCCTCGGCCCCTTACGCTTTGCTGACAAATTCGTGCTTGTCGGAGACCACTTTCAGCTTCCGCCCCTGGTAAGTCATGGTCGTGGATTCTAACCGTGACAACCGGGGCCTGACATGCTTTTTAGGTGCGTAATCTTGTGGCTCGCAGGAGCGGCCTTGAGGTTTCGTTGTTCCGAAGGCTTTCTGAAGCCCATCCCCATGCGGTCGTGGACCTGACACATCAATACCGCATGAACGAAGATATCATGCTCTTGTCCAACAAACTTATATATGGGGACCGTCTTCGGTGTGGTTCGGAGTCTGTAGCGAAACGGTGTCTGGCACTCCCTAACAGGACGTTTATCGATACCCTTCGGGGGGCTGGTGGGTGTTTGTGCGACGATGGCCAATGTTGGCTGGCGCGACTGTTGGACGAAAAGTGAGTCTTGGTCTCCAAGCATCTTTACTGGTCGAGCTGACGTTGCACTAGTTGTAAGGCTGTCTTTGTCGACACGGATCGCGTCCCCGCGTTTGATTCTCGCGTCGGCGACTTGGTCCAGAACGAAGTGGAGGGCAAGCTCGCGTTCCAGATCACCGAGGCACTGTTGCACTGTGGCATCGAGGAGCGACAGATCGGAATCATGTCTCTATATCGCCAACAGATCAAACTTCTCGCGTATCTGCTACAGGGCAAGCGTCAGATTGAGATCCTGACAGCGGACAAGAGTCAGGGGCGGGACAAGGACTGCGTGATCATTTCCATGGTGCGATCCAACGATCACGGGCAGGTGCGTGCGCTCGACGTGGTACGTGTGAACCCGCTGACACCGGGGCCCCTAGGTCGGCGATTTGCTCAAGGACTGGCGACGCGTCAACGTGTCGTTTACGCGCGCACGGTCTAAGCTCGTGATCATTGGCTCGCGGCGGACGCTCGGTGCGACGCCGTTGTTGGCCGAGTTCTTGGCGTTGATGGATGAACGGGGGTGGATGGTGACGCTGAGAGAAGGTGCGGAGAGGATGCATCCGACGTTGGAGCCGCCTCGGCTGGGGCCGGTGGGCAAGCAGAGTGCCAAACGCGGGGCCGGGGAGGGCGAGGGTGCTGGTGGTGGACTTTCCCTGGCGACGCCGCCCAAGAAGGCGAGGACGCCTCCGGTGAGGGATGGGGTGTTGAAAGGACGACCGATATTGCGGGATGTGGTCAACGGGGAGCTGTGATGGATCTGGGATGGTAGCCATGTCATTGATGTGTGTCTTGGTTATGAACAGAGGACCAATGTGTGCATGCCGTCATAACAGTCCCTAAGACTTGCACCACGATCAATCTCCACACGGTGTATTCTTCTCTGACTGGCAGCAGAGGCTCAAGTCGAGCCGTATCGAACACGACGACTCCAGGTACAGTCGAACCAACGAAATACGCGATGCCAGTCACGCCGGCGGTCGTGGTGACAACAATGGGTTGATGTTTGAGCTGGGGGATTAAAGAGTATGTATGTCAGGTTTTACAGAAGAGATTTAGGTATAGACTTGAACGATGATTTGACTTGGAGACAGGGAACCTTCCCCTCCGAAGGCTGGTGGACCGTCACGGTCGTCCTGCCAGTGTGGCCCTGACTCGTCGGACTCGGATGTGGCTGTCTGGCACTTCGTTGCCTCTTTCAGCCATCCTGGCATGTCTGACGCTAGTCTCTCGAATCTCCTGCGGCCCCTCCAAAACCCTCCAGAATGGCCCGCGTCCTCTGAATCTGTCATCCTTGAGCCTTTCGTATACATTTCTTCAAAGCCAGGCAAGGAAATTCGATCTTTGCTGATCGAGGCATTCAACGTCTGGCTCGACGTACCACGTGCGCAGCTCGACGTCATCTCACGCGTCGTGCGTATGCTGCACAGCGCAAGTCTCATGGTGGACGATATCGAGGACGGCGCTCAACTTCGTAGAGGTCAACCCGTCGCCCATCGCATATACGGCGTCCCTCAAACTATCAACACCGCGAACTACGTGTACTTTTTGGCGTACAAGGAGCTCGCAGCACTGAGGGACCACGACTGCGGGGACGCGGACAGACTCGTTCCAAACAAGGATTTGGACCTGGTGGTCACCGAGGAGTTGCTGTCACTTCATCGTGGACAAGGCCTCGAGATATTCTGGCGGGACACGCTGCAGTGTCCGACGGAGGAAGAATACATTGCCATGGTGAACAACAGTTGAGCGAGCTGTTGCCAGGTGAGGGATCGGTCTCACTGACGTCCGTGGCAGAGACCGGTGGTCTGTTCAGAATCGCCGTCAAGTTGATGATGGCTTGTGCGACAAAGAACGTCAAAGTGTAAGAGCAATTTACTGAGTCTTGGCTTCACTGACAGCGTTCCATTCCAGTGACTATGTGCCTCTAGTCAATCTGTTTGGCGTATACTTTCAGATTAGAGATGACTACATGAATTTACAAAGCACTGAGGTATGTGGGCATCGTTGTCCCCTATCAGTCATGCACGTGGGTTGGCGCTTATCCGCATGATAGTATTCGAAGAACAAAGGTTTTGCAGAAGATCTGACTGAGGGTAAATTCTCTTTTCCCATTGTCCACGGAGTGCGAGCAGACCAGAGCAACCGCGTCATATTGAGTACGTTCCCGTGTCGCGTTTCAAAGAACACAATACTAACGCCAAAACTCAGATGTGCTACAAAAACGGCCAACGACACCGACGTTAAAGCATCATACTATCTCTCATTTGCGCACACAGACGGGCTCATTCAGCTATACAATGAAAATTATGAGAGCATTTGAACAAGAGGTATGTGTATACTGCAACTGGATCACCGGGATCACGACGTTCATGTGTTCGTGATCAAGGTCCGCGAGGAAATTACAAAGCTGGGGGGAAATAGTCAGCTTGAGGCGATTCTGGCTGCTCTACATGTCGAGGACGACCGTTGATTGGTCAGATCTCACTGCACATGTGACATTAGACGACTGTAAATCCGTTGCAGCAAGGTGATGTCAACAGAGCATTCGTCGAGTTACCACTTTTCGCCAGGAGCGAGATGAACTGGTAAAGGTTGGTTTGTCGAGTTTGTGGATGGGAACGGAAGCTCAAGCGCTCATAGTACCTACCAGTAGTAGTGATATGGCATGGCGCTAAGGTTTTGCCGTTGGCGATAAGCGGACAACATATTGACATATTACGTACACGCAGGTGGAACCGATTTATAGCCGCGACTCGGAAGAGTCAACTTAGATCATATCAACTCTCAGCGAGAGCGCACAAGATTCCGTCCTCCAGTCCCTCTGGCATATGAAGATTTCGTACTCTGAACTACCACCATGACAGACTCTGGGCTTGTCAACTATCACACCATTAGTCCATCGTCAGAGGACCAGGGCTATCATTCCGACGCCCACGATGCCAGAGTAGATAATCTCTACTCAACAACCTGTTGGCGCATTTCGACCGAATCTCGAACCAAGTGGACGTACTTTCTTCTGGGCTGCGCGATTTTGGTACCTTGGAACGGTGACACATGTGTCAAACTACCGAGATCCGTGTGCTTATTTCTGCTCAGCTCTGGCCAATGGGACGTCGTTTTTCTTGTCCAGAATGGCAGGCTCCCCGTTCTACTCGACTTTCAGTTCTTACTTGTCCAGCGTCTTCATGTTGACAAAGTTGGGCTGCCAGTCTTACTGCACGA